>OZ016501.1:25309481-25483704 GCA_963966595.1 Physocephala rufipes
GCGAAGTTTTAACGAACACTTAGGTTTCAGTTAAGATACCCCTTCTTGTGATTAAATTCCCCAAGGCAATTGTCTAGCCTCTCCCCACCATAAAACGTATGAAAATTGACTTTGTATAATGTGAAAATAAAAGCAAAAAATCGTCTACTGTAGCCTAGTTTTCGTTTTGTAGATAATCAAACTATGATAAAAATTTCAATGAAAATAGAAATAACAATCGGAGCTTTTAAAACTTTGCTTGGAACGAGGATGTATTTTATTATTGTTTTCTTAGTTCTGACGTATTCTAAAAGAATTATTACGATAAAAGAATTACTTGCCATTAGCTTTTCGTCTTCTTCTTTGCATTTGTTAACACTGCATTCCAACCCTCATTTTTTACTATTTGTCACTTTTCCCTTAGTTTTGAATCTTTATGCAGGTATATGATATTAAATAAGTTCTTATTAAAACAGTCAAAAAATTTAATTGTAAGAAGGTTGTTTAATACTTGAGGTCAGTTTTGAAAAACATATTTCATATAAAAATATCTCTATTTGTCGATTTAATGTAATGAATATGTCGATTTAATGTAATGAATCGAGTACAGAAATCTGTATCTTCTTTTTCAAAGCCCTCTGAAGAAATAAATTTATCGAAAACGTATAAGTTATCCGGAAAGGTATTCTTATGAACTAAAAAACATCGCAATAATAATACAAATAAATTTTTATGACAATTCAATGGAAAAATACAATGGATATGGACAGTCATAACCTATGACTGGAGGATTTGTTCACCAATCACATTAAGTCGCAATCGTATCGTAAAAATGAGTTAAAATAAGCGGACAAAAAATAAATCCACACTTTCTCTTTATGAGCTATAGATATATAAAATGTGATATATAAAAATTTGAATATATAAGATACAATTCGATTTTGTAATTAAAATAATTTCTTAAATAGAAATGGATAACGTCCCGTTACTTTCAAGACAAGGAAAAAATTTTTAGAAAATTCAGCAATGTCCAATTTAAGCGTGCTTTCTTTGGGGTATCGTTAAGCGTACTTACTACAAAAAAGACGACAACCATATTCATTCCTTCTACGTAAACTGCAATATCGTGCCACTCGAATGTGGTCAAGCAAACTAATTTCAGGGGTAATGTATCTCATTGTAAATATGCAAAAATCACGATTGCATTTGCGACAATTTGATTGTCATCAAATCTGGCATTGATATTCTCTGCCTCCTTAGGCTGTTTAGAGCTGTTGGACGAAGTTTGGCGAGTGTCAGATAAGAGAATTGTATTAATAAATTTGTGATTTATGGAAAGAAGTACCAAAAAAATGGGCGCGAATGTAGAATACATAAATTTCATCAAGGACGAAGTTAACGTACTTTCATTCAATCCAAAATGTTTCACCCATGAAACACGTGCCAAATATAATGACACTAAATTGGAGGCAGGTGCCTCACCAACAAGCGAACAAGTAAAATAATAAAAAAAAACAGAAAGAAGAAAGTTTTATGGGATGGCTGCTTTGCAGACAACGGGAAATTTCTCTTGATTTATTCTTTCATTTGAACGAGGACTGAAAAAAGTAAGTCGACATCGATTAACCGCGGCGATGCCAACAATAATCAAACAATACTAAGTGAACTCGCTCACTTCGCCATTTATAGTCGCACAGCGAAGTCACTAAACTTCCATTTACCAATACCCAATCGTATGGTTCATTCGTATTCGTATACCACATTTGTATTGTTTTTCACAAACATTAATATGTGTTTTTTAACTTTGTCATTTTTCTTCGTGGTTTACCAATAACCACCCATTTGACTTCATATTACTTATTATGAAATCGGTGCATATTGTAATAAATATAAAACTATTATAGTGTATTTCACTTATCAATTTCTTAAATTATGAACCCATAGGCAAATTAAAGTCTTCTCAAACAGGAATTACATATTTCATACCTGGTTTGCCTAACAGTATGTTCTGCGCGTACAAGTTTTTTGCAGTTTATGTAAACATAGTGTGATTTTTCTGTATGCATTATTTAAACACTTGAAGCACTTGCATTCAGTAGTAACGTGACCCGTCCTGTCACGCTTAAGAACATCATAAGTCTTAAAATCTTTGTATTCTTCAGCTCCGGAAATTTGTCTGCCTACTGCAGATAAAACAATTAATTCCCAATTAAAAGCATAATGAATATACAATCTCAATGTGAGATTTTTTATGTGAAACTTCCGTTCTGGTGAATTCCATTGCGGTTTAAAGTGGAATAGGAATGCTAATGCTCTTACTCATCAATCTGGTTAATATTTGAGGATAGCAGAGCCTCCCACCCAATGTTTCAATAAATCTTCTCTAAATAGTTGTTCTAGTTCTTCTCTAAAATCATAAACACAATCATAAAAGCTGACAGCTAGCAACAAATGTTAAAAAGGACAACAAGATAAATTAAATTGATCGCAATTGCTTTGTGAAATTTAGTGGAAAAATAATTACAATTGATTAAGTAATGGCGACTACTTTCAATTTCTGTTCCAACTAGCGGGCACTGCCTTTGCAGCATACGAAAGCTAATTGCGCGTTCAGCAACAAAGGCGTCGGAAGTGCCTTCGGATCCAAAACTTATACCGCAAACCAATATCGCCAGCAATAACACTCTCACTGACTCTCCTGTATGTATGCCAGTACAATTCATAAACATATCGCCGCCAATACAATTATCAGTATATTCAACACCGCCGAATGTGTCAGAACGAAATTTCCGATAATTTTCATCTGAAATCTGAGATGCCCAATTGTTTGGGTGCCACCAACGAGAAACGCATTGGTATTTTGTGATCGAAAAAAACATGTCGGTGTGCTTCAACTACAAAAGGCACTTCAGCATATTTCTATCGGCTGCGTGCGATGCCAGCTATTGTTTTACGTGTGTCGACATTGGAGCTTTCGGACAAAAAATACTGAATGGTACGCTTGCTGTTCCGCAGGACCGGCTGGTGCCAGGCGCATCAGAAACGTTCCCGCAATACTTTTTTCCGATCAAAGAAAATTTAATTCATATTAACTACTCATACAAACAACTAATGTTGTAACAAAACATTTAACAAAAAATAACACAACAATTAAACAATTTATATTAAAACACTAAAACATAAAGCAATCAAAAACTTGTAGCAATTTTAAATTAGTTGCCTTTATTTTGGCACAAGGTCCACTCACGCAATATATAAAAAACCGTATGTGTTCGTTATGAAGCGCGCTTTAGATGAACTCGTGTGCCATTTGACCCCACTTGCCAATTTGGCTAGGCCGGAAAAATAACTTTTCACTGACATCTGCGGTGTCGGCTTCGTCAGGCGATTGAACTGCTCTGCAGCGTGTTTGATGGAGTTTACCAGCTTTACTGGTAAAATACATATTTACACGGTTTTGTTTGCCTTTTTCCGGCAAAGCCGAAAGAGTTTCTGGGGATGATGTCGGAAGGTTCGATAATGGTGTTGGAACACTCTCCCACTGAACCGAACAGACTCCGAAAGAGGGTTCAAAACCTGTAATATTGCTACATCAATCTTCTCTAGCACGTTCGTTGTGTTTCTGTGGAAAGATTAAAAAAGAAGCCGATATACAACAATGGAGAACTTACTTTCTGCACGATTGGACCCCATCCATAAACGTCATGGTTTCGTGGTTCAGCACCGTTGGAAAGCGCTTTGCGTCCCGCAACGCCTACCAAGGTTTTTTGCAAGCTGCCCTTGCAATATACATCCCATTGATTAGAAATTATGAAACATGTACACATATTTGAAATAAAATTCACGAACCGTATGTAACCGCTTGCCAAAGTCGTTCAGATCTTCTCGTTCCCGGCAATATTTTTATAATTAATGGACTAATAAACTCATAGGTACCTAAGAACGTTTGTATTCCTAAGTGTGGGCATGTATGTAGTACCGTTCCACAATTTTGGTTTGCAATCTAGGAAAGTAGACTTAATCATGACGTGTTATTTATGACTAAAATATTGCGAAATCTCTGAGATTGAGATGCGTGAATGTAAAACTCTACAGCAGACCTGCATACCATAAAACATTTCAACAACTCCAACATAGCGTCTGAGGTCATTGTCATTGCCACAAGGCAAGCATACCTTTTTATTGCAATTCTGGCAGGATTAAAGATAGGTATGAATACACATTTATTAAAGATATTACCATGAAAAACTTTTGGTTTGGTTTATTATAAAATCTTTGATTAGCATTTTAATGAAAACGGTTTATTACTATTATTTTTCTTTCATAGCAAAGCGATGATTGTGATAAATCAAAACAATCCTTGTAAAGTATATTAAACCAAAGTATAAGCTTGTGACTATTTTCGTTCTTAAGAGATAAATATCTAAGAGAATAACTGCTTTAAATAGTTAGTAGTCAAACACCGTATGTAATATTTCGTTACTTCTAGGAGTAGCTGGTACCATTAATATTTTTTGCAACTTTTAAAGACAGCGAAGCGTTAAAATAAACTTTTATTCTATTAAAAATATAATATTATCTTAAATTTTCTTTGAATTTTTCTAAATATAAATTCTATATTTAGAAAAATTCAAAGAAAATTTAAGATAATATTATATTTTTAATAGAATAAAAGTTTATTTTAACGCTTCGCTGTCTTTAAAAGTTGCAAAAAATATTAATGGTACCAGCTACTCCTAGAAGTAACGAAATATTACATATAATATATTTTTCAGAACGAGTTTGGTTGTTACTTCAAAAGCAATGGTGGCGATTAACGTAAAACTGAATTCTCAAATTATATTCTAAAGTGCTAAATAAAATCTTACATAGTGGCAACGTTGTAAATAAATAAGATTTCTCTTTATCTTTGATTTTTTAACAGCACTTTCAGGCAAATTAATTTTTATTTATTCTGGTCGTTTCAGCATTCCTTTCGATTATGATACTTATAATAAACATTGATTCGATTTTATTTTTAGTCGACACATGGAAACTATGCCTCATCTTTAAAAATTATTTACTTCGTCTCATCAGGCGAGAAATAGAGCAAGAGAGAGACAAAGAGAGCGATAGGGAGACAGAGATAGATAGAGAGAGAGAGAGGGGGTGGGAGTGGAAGTACAAACTAGAGTTGTGTTGGGGTTAATATGATTGCCAAAGTGATAACGAGTTAACATAAATGAGAGAAAATTAGTTTATCTTCACTCGTTCGATAACGCTTTAATAAGTTTATTTGAACAGAGATTATCGACGCAGGTACTATAATGGTTTAATTTTTATTTTATATGCGAATTAGTGACACTGATTTATATTTATAACAGAAAATTTATTCAAATTAACTTTGAATATTTATTTTCAGCACGTTTTCAGCACAATTCAGCATTGTTAATTTTGAATTATTTTATTTTATTAGAGAATTGAATTAGAGAATCAGTTTGACGCAATAAGATTTTTGATACCCATATCATTATAATTAAATCGTTATCCTTTCTTCCAGAAAGAACCGAATATATAATTATTGAAAAATTATTTACTTTAAAATTTACCTTTCGATAATACCAAATTTTAATAATAGCTAACTTAAAGCATAAGAGAGATATTTATTTCAGACTTATTTGAAATTATTGAATAAATTTCAGAAAAATTTTTTAACAATTAAAAGAAATTAAAACGAAATTAGAAAAGTTTAGCCAATGTCTAACGTTAGCGAAAGACAAAGTTTGAAACAAATAGATCATTTCTATTACAAAAATTATTGAAAGGTCGTGATAAAATATAACGTATTTTCAGTCCAATAAGAGTAAATTACGCCGGTGCATTTGAGTTTGTAGAAAAATTATTGAAGTAGAAGATAAATTGAATATTTTTACCTCTTTATCATTCATCGACACCTTCACTTCTATCAATTCATTGCAATTTCTCTATTCTATATCCAACATTACTCCTCCGTGAAGTTCCCCCATGTACAATTTTTCTTAAGAGTTGTTGCGTCTCTTTGTTTGTATATCATCAAAATCAGTAAAACGAAAATGGTCTGACATCGATTCTTCATTTTGAAATAACTTTGTTTGATACCATTTTTCAATTTTTTGGGGCTAAAGACGCAAGGAATGGGTAATTGAAACATTTCGAACAATGGAATGAGAAGAATAACCACCTAAAGAAAGAAGAAACTAACTCACCAAAATCTAAGAGTATAACCTCTCTAAAGTATTTCGTTTTTATACCCTACACCCGAAGGATTCAGGGTATATTAAATTTGTTCAGAAGAATCTCCTAAGTCGATTTAGGCCTGACCATCCGTCTGACTGTATGTCTGTCTGTCTATTGAAATCACAATTGCGAAAGAACGAAAAGAGATATGAAAAGGGATTTGTGCCACGAAATTTGGCACAAATATTGTCTGTTATTGTTAGCTGGTTGGTTTGAGCGAAATGAGCGAATGATGAGAACCACGCGAAATCGGATGAGAACCACGGCTATTATTACTACAGCTTACATGAATGCATGCACACACGATGCTCAGTTTTTACGTTTGTAGAGCGTATTTGAAGAGCGTATTTGAATTTTATTCTGGAACTCAACCACGAATACTAAATTATTTTGCAAAATGTTGGCGCGATTCGCGTCTCTGCTAGGAATACGAATATGTGTTGGGTGCAGGGTATTTAAGCTTCGGCCAGGCAGAAGGTAGAACCCTTACTTGTTTCCTTTTATTTAACCCAAAGTAATAGAGTCCAAAAGAAAAATAAAAAAAATTATTGGAAATTAAACAGAAGTTACGTCGCTACATTGACTTCGAATATTGTAGAAAAAGATATCTTTATGGATTTTTGCATGTAATTCATTTTTTTCAGGCACAAAATAGACTCCTGCCTTTAAAAATTATTTAAAAATGTATAAAGGATTTTAAAGGCTGGAAAATAAAGAAATATTTTTTGTCAATATTATCATCAGTGGCGATATAATGCCAATTTTTTTGGGTCATATCTTGCTTTCTCTCTTATTTTTTATGGATATATATTTGATATATATTTATCATAATATAAAATATTATGATATATATTTTTGGTTTTTTGTGTCTCGATAAATGATTTTGTCACTCCAATTGCTTTATACCCTAAAAAAATAAACAAATCAATATAAATAAATAAATAAATAAATAAATATTTTAAAACATCTATCTTGGGCCTGGCCGAATCTTATATAGACTGTACCCGTATATAAATCCATAGTGTGGTCCTTATAATCAATAGGCAGTGCGCGTCCACTAATTAATACCACATATCCCTTTTCATGATAAAACAGATCTGTTAACTCATTTTAAGCACCATTCTAGCATGTGTGGGCGGGCCACTCCAATTCCTACACTCCAATTGCAACACAGTAGCATATCAAGTATCAGGAGTGACGTAAATCTCATGCGATTTTGTATTTTCAATGTCAAACGTGCAGACAAGGGGACCGACAAGGCTATGTCGACACAAGAGATAATTCTGAGCAAGAATATATAAACATTTCAAATGAAGGAACAAACTTAGGGACCCTTCATCCTCTGTGTAAAGGGTGCGAAAACTGTTGACTTGATTCTCAGTAAAAAGTGATAAATTTTCTCTAATAAAATAAAGTAAAAATGTATACAATAAAATTTTTCACAATTATATAAAATTGCTCTCTATTATGGGTCAACTCTGGCAACGGCTCTTGCTATCGTTGCCTCTTGCTCTGTTACCTTTTGTGACTGCTATTTTCTTCGGCTATTTCTTTCTAGTTCTAGTTTCTACTTCTTTCAAATAACTTATCCAAGGATCGGAGACGTGGATTATGTTTCTGGAAACCGCTAAATTGAGATTTTGATCATTCCGTCTCTGCTGATTGTATATTAGTAAATTTGAGTAAAACAATATTTAGCGTATTTCGTGCTCAAGCTCTCGATTAGTTGTTTGACGGAAAAGTTGCCACAGTTCTCGGAAGTATAAATATTCGATTTCAACTTAGAATCTGGCTACTACAATGACCAAAGCTCACGTCGAAATATTCGTAGATTGTTTTAATATTTCACCGAAATATGTTTCGATAGATTACAGAACACTATATTTCTAACATTTCATATCTCTATTTGCCACCATTCTTCCCCTGCCCTTCTCCCAATCCATCCCTATACCTATTACTTTTTTCAGAAATCCTTCTATTATATTTGTCTATTAAACGACATTTAAACGATCTGCCTTTGGGACACCGGCAACCTCTGCAAACTGTTCAAAAATGAAATCTTTCCCAAAAAAGTTATTACTATTTTGCAATACATTAATACCTCACATTGTCAAAAGACTGCATTGTTTCGATTGGCAACTCTGTTAATATTATCTGTTCTACTGAGTTGGCAACACTGAAAGTTCTTGCAAACTGGAAACGATTGTTTGTGATAAATTGATATGAAAACCTGTTACTCTTTTTGCTGTATTAGTTCCTAAAAGCACTTGTACAAAATTTTATTAACATCACTAACCCCAACAAAACACTTGGAAGGCAGTAGTAAAACCACAACAAAACAGAAACATGGCAATACAATTAAATTAAATTACTCACACAGAAACAGGCGATAATTTAGGAAAATGGACAAACGCACGGGAGTGATAAAAAATTCATATGCGATCAATGAACCCTATGTAATACTGTCTATATCTGTAATAAAATTTCGTAAAAATATAGTAAGTAAAAGTATAATATGATACAAAAATATAGAAATTCTAACAATCGAAATTGAGGAAACCTATTGAAGTCATTAAATTTGAGCGTTTGAGTTTAAGAATAAATTTGAGGATAAATCTCGCTTCTGAGTTAAACGTTTTATTTTAGTTTTATTTCAAGGAAATATTTGTTGCTTATAGAAGCACGAGGCTCTTCGATTTTCAGAATCGGCTTTCTTTATTCTGTTAAACTTCAATTAGAGAATTGGTTTGAGAATTAAAAATTAATAATAATAATGAAATTTCATAATATCTTTATAATTTTTGAATTAAATTGCCTGAGTTAATTCTTATAAATTTTGTCTGACAAATTTTTGTCTGACAAATTATGCATACGTATGGAATTCCTTTATTAGGTCGCTTTCAACCTGTAGGGCTGCGTAAGGTATTTTAGAGTGTAATACCGCAAGGGGTTTTGGTGGCTAAAATACAGAATACAGAGTTACAATTAATTTACACTTAAGAAAAATAAAGGCGAATTCAAAGTGCTCATTTCCGTCAAAAAAAATTCGAAAAGGAAAAAACATTCTAAAATTATGGATTTATAAAACTAATGTCAAATTACTGCGAAGTACAATAACGTGCACAAAAAGTGCGTCGAAAAATATGAGAGAAGGAAGGAAAAGGAAGAAAAAAACATTTGAAATGTTATGCGCTATAAAATTTTGTGGCAGTATGCCAATTAGTGATTCCATTATTCATCTAGCCATGTAGGTGTCATGCACTAATTTTAAAGCTGCATTTGATGCAAGGCATTGTGGAGTACAATTTAATGTACGTCTGTCTCCCCCTAACTGCATTTTTTTTAAATGCACGCTAAAAAGGTCTCTTCTTTAGATCTGTTAAGACAGGAAAACAATAATTGAAACAAGGTAAAAAGTTTAGAAACGTACAAATTAAATGTCATAGAAGAAAATAATTATTCACCTAAGTTGCAACCCATCTCTCCAAAGCAAATATCATCGTCATCTTCGGTCGCAAAACCATCCCCTCTTTTTATATCCTTTAAAAAAGGGAACTAGGGTATATTAACGTTGATACTAAATTTGTAACGCAGTGAAGGAGCTACGATAGATATAGAAACGTATATATATTCTGGCTCAGAATGATCCCCTGAGTCGATTTAGCCCTGTCTGTCTGCTGTCTGTCTGTCTACTGATGGTGTTGAAAATGGGGGAACTCGGACAACTTCCACGCCCACTTTTGGTATTTAATGTGAATTAAATCGCGTTTAGAGCTCAATGTCTCAGCCCCGAGTACGAGCTTAAAGGTGAAATTGTATATCCCAATCTACTACCTCATTTGATAATATAATCCAAAAGATGGGTGTGTCCATTAGAGACAAAATTCATAGATGCGTACAGATGTGAAAATAGAGATATTGACATGAAATTTGGCACAAATATTCCCTGTCATCAAAGGATAAATGATGTTGAGAGTGGGTGAAATCAGAGAACTACCACGCTCAAGCCTCAATTAGAAATGTTTCACAATGATCAAATGAGCGTTGAAAAGGACAAATAATATAAATATAAAATAAAGCATGAAATTTGGTACGAATATTCTCTGTCATCACAGGCTGGTTATTAATGTAAATATAATAATTTAAATTGAACATATAATATATTTAAATAAACCGCCAACATTTTATTTGAACGTTGTTATCAAGAGATTTGCCACTTGCTGTAGTTTTGGCCATTTACATGAGAGAGCCTGTCATCATTCTTCTCCGTTCGTCTTTCGTTTTCGCCGTTTTATAGGACAAAACTATATAAACTATACAAAACAATGTCAAACGAAATTGAGATGGCGATTGAAATTACTTCAATTTCAACGAAATTGAGAACGAAATTGACTAGAAAATAAAAATCAACCCTGACTTTGTACTAAAATGTGTGCTATATTGGTATTAGTTTGGCAACGCTGACTTCTTTTGACATTTTTTGACATTACTGAAATTAGTATTTTTTTTTTTCAAATTTTTTTGAAAATTTCCAATATTTGGATATGGACAAAGCGGAAACAAAATATACAAAAAATAATAACTTGCGAATTGTTACCGAGCGCTAGCAAAACATATTCGATCAGGCCGACGGTTTATGAAAAATACATAATTTTATACCTCATTCTAATTCTACCAAATTTCAAAAATAAAAGCTCGTCGTGAAGATAAAATATTTTTGGCTGGCTTTTATTACTTATAATTCACTTGCTTTTTTCTAATCGTGTTTCTCTATAGGAAAGTTTCATAGTTTCGAGATTTACATTTCAGTCTGATGAAATCAGCTCAAGAACTAAAACTTATACTGATTTTGAGCTAAGGGTCTCCAATTTAAGAAATTAACATGTAATTATTTCTCTGTAGTTTTGTTGGCTTTTGTGTAGTCGATAATTCATTCGTCTGAATTTGTATAAGTTAGTTTACATATTTTACATTACCTATACATTTATACATTATACATTATACCTATACGTTTATACATTTCCCGCATTACCTATAACGCTTAGTCACTAGCGCCGAAAATGTTTTATGGCGGTTATTTTATGACGATACTTCTTATCTTTCTCTGTAATCGCGAATTTTATTGACGTATAGATGGACAAGCAGACAAATGAACGGAAAACTAAATCGACTCGAGTTGTTTCCAATTAGGAGTGGAAATTTTCCTTAAAAAAAGGAGAAATTATTAAAAAAATTAATAATTAAACTCAAAATTTAATGTGTTATGAGCATTAAACAAGCAATGATGTTATACCAATATTTAATAGGAATGAAACAAATATCAAACATCGAAAATTATTATGTTGAACAATAAAGTAATTAACGAATGATTAGATAAAACCTTGACGGGGCCATTAGTTCAATTAAATGGCAATAATTGTAAAAATATTTATAATCGCTTAAGGAAATATAATGTAATATATAATGAGTTCAATATTATGAAGCTTGAATTATTTTTTGTATTAAACTGTCTATGTGGTCTAATGGATATTGGTGATATATTTCTAGAAAATCTTGTTTCTAACGCATAATTCACAGCATTGCGGACGTTTCAATCCGAAGTTTGATCTACTTTGCAAGCATATATAACAAGCCCGTACAATGTATTCTCAATATTGGGTGGAACGAAATTTGCTTTGGTGAGTGTTTTAAAGTGAATTTATAGATGTAACTAATATGTTGTATGACAAATAAAAATAATATAAATTACATAAGTATCTCCTACATACTTACACGGAAAAAATATATTGAATTAGTTGACCCTTCTCGTCAAACTAGTATACAAAAATCTCTCCATAAATCTATTATTAATCTAACATAAATTACTAAAGCTTGGTATACGTGCTTTTTAAAATTATAACTCGGAAATGATGAATGAACCAATCTCTGTCGTGCGACAGAGATGGGTGTGTATGCCAAAATGATTACTTTTCACGAGTTTGAAAATTATACTTTTTCTTGAACAGGTCATAAGTAGATTCGCCTCCACCACAGCCCTTTCCTTATTCCTAGGCAGAAGTGGCAATGTCGGTTCTATTCGATCTTGTATTGATATATTTACTTTTTGGTGTTTTTAATAATTAGTCGAATTTTACAATTGTGGGCAGTTATAATCAACTAAACCGTTCTTATCTCTTTTTTGCCACATATAAAGGCAAAGATAGCTTTTGATAAATTTAGTGCTGAAGTAGTGCTGAATAGTTTAGGGCGTATTGCTAGAGGACAAGACGCAAGACCTGGACAATTTCCATACGTTGTAAGATTGGTTTCGCATCGTGAAAATGATGACTTTTTGTGTGGAGCATCTCTCATTGGCGAAAAATGGGTTTTATCAGCAGCTCACTGTTTAGCTGAGTAAGTTAATCAATTCTCATGGATAACATTCTCTTAATTTTAATTCACTACAGTAAGAGAAGTCTCCAGGTATACCTGGGTTCCCTCACAATTAACGATGCTGAAGTAATCTATAATGTGCCGATCACCAATGTGATATTACATCCAAAATTCAATAAGAAGAATTTGGATAATGATATTGCATTAGTGAGGATTCCACCCACTAACCTGTGCGATTTAATTCAAGTTATTCGTCTGCCCAAAATCAATTCCATTTATCCAACCTACGCGGATGAAGTTGGCATAGCTAGCGGTTGGGGATACACAAATGAGGAAAATCGTGAATCACGTGTATTGCAGTGGGGACGTGTAAAGATCTTGAAAAATGAAATGTGCAAAGATGTCAATCGTGATGAAATGTGCTCGGTCATGAGCCCATATTGGGCGACAATATGCAAAGGAGACTCTGGTGGACCGGTAGTTCTAGAAAGGACTGGTGAATTAATTGGAATAACATCCACTGGTGATAAAGATTTTTGTGGATTCGGTATCAACCCCAGTTACACCCGCGTTATTACTGGCATCTATTATTAATAAACAAGAAATGGAATTAAAATTTTGATCATTAAACAACATACAAAATTATTCGTATAAGGACCATTGAAATGATTTTTCTTTTAATGTGTGGGTTACTCATGAGATCTTATCATTAGATAGATTATTCCATTATATTGTGAAGTATTACAAAATACTATTACTCACATCTGGGTGCTCCGTTGTTAAATGGGCTACTTTGGTCTCATATCGAATGTGTCTAAAAAGGCAATCAAAGGTCGATGGTTGGGTCTGGTTGATACTTTGCTGATAGACAGGGTGGTTTCGATATATCGCAGTAATTCTGGACATATACGTAAACATTTTTCTCATTTTCTCCTTCACAGCACTCTGGAAATTCCAGAAAGGCGTCTTCCACACACAACTGTCGCTAGTTCTTTTCCTATCTACTTCACTGCTTCCGTTCTTCCTTCCACTATTCCGCACCACCTTTCTAGTTCTTTCTTTTACTAATTCTTGTATTTTCAATCATTACCGTCATCGCTTTCATTTTACTTTTCTTCGTTTACAGACCATAATTCTATTGCCCTAATCGCAACTTTGGAGCGGCAGTAACGAGCAATTCAATGAATAGATTTTGGATCGAGGAACAGATGGCAGCATCAGCAGGAATAGACTCTTATTTGGCAGCAACCCTTACGCTCTTTTTCTCTATGTGTACTTTCCATTATTTTTATTATAATGTGAAAAAGTAATTTTTCGGTAATTTCCTCTTAAAAATCGATTTTAATTGATAAATTAAATTAATTCAGGGCGCAAATCGCCCGAATCCTTTTTCAACCTGTTTTTCAATAACTTTAATCGTCATAATAATTTAAACAAACGTAATAACCCTGAAATATAAAGACCGGTGTGAAATTATACAATATAAATGACATTGAATTATTACCTTTTCGTCACTGTCCCTCATTTTTTTCAGAATATAAAACCACAATGAATAGTGTACGTTTGCTCGAAAACCAATCAATCGTCATCAATTAAACATCATTTACAGCAATCAATCTAAACTAAACCCGTTAAACTCATAAACAGTGTTTAAAAATTGCATGATAATTACTTGTTGGGCGTACTATACCTATTCGTTTGCTAATATCACTCACAATTGAATTGGATTTTAAGGTAAGTCAATTGGCCTTAGTGAGCGACGCCCGCGCGGCACGCTTACAATGTTGTATTCCTTTTATATAAGACTTGCGTAGTATAATGATTTTGTTGAATATAAATGCCTTTTTGTCGTCATTTGAATTAAATTGACATTACAAGATAGTACTTTCGAGATACCAGATAGTACTAGATGGTATATAGGAACTCCATCTATCCTATATATATATATATATATATATATATATATATATATATATATATATATATATATATATATATATATATATATATATATATATATATATATATATATATATATATATATATATATATATATATATATATATATATATATATATATATATATATATATATATATATATATATATATATATATATATATATATATATATATATATATATATATATATATATATATATATATATATATATATATATATATATATATATATATATATATATATATATATATATATATATATATATATATATATATATATATATATATATATATATATATATATATATATATATATATATATATATATATATATATATATATATATATATATATATATATATATATATATATATATATATATATATATATATATATATATATATATATATATATATATATGTATAATTATTGGTATCATATCCTTTATTGTTGTTTCTGATGTTCAAATAAAGATGATGTATACATGCCCGGCAATTCTGTTCAGTTCATTATTTTTGCATCGTTTTTAGTTTCCGTGTCAGGTTGTCCATAGTAGTATTCCTTTAATTGACAAACTTTCTGAGGTTATTTTTATGTAGTAATAAATCTGAATGATACATGAACGGTTCATCTCCTAATTCTATTCAAATAATCCGGTGCCATATCAATGTAATGAACGAGCAACTTAGAGAGTATTTCAATTGACTTTATTAGATGAATGGTGGAATGCTTAATCATTGGTAATGGGAAAATGAATAAAAAAGCCGTGTACAAGGTATTAACAAAATTTTTATTTGAAATCACAAGTTATGCTATTATGTATGGAATATGACATCGTTCAAATACCCGTAACGGCTACGCACCGTGCAACGGATCCGAGAGTCCCAATTTTAAATGACTCTGAATAGATCCAGCTGAATTTGAGCGATGACCTGGGCTACGTTGAATTTGAGAGCATCTGTCGATTGCGGCGTATTCGAATGTACTTGCGAATTCGTAACGCCGTCCTTCTGGAATCACTAGTCGACTGTGTCACTTGATGCCGTCGCCCAATATACGGCAATTTCGCTTGTTCACAAAGCCATTCATCCAAAGATGCACCTCGTCACTAAAGATGATTTTTCGGCCAAAATTTAGTCGAAACCGACACTCATTTTGATAATAAAGTTTTATCATTTGGACGTGATGTTCAATGGTGTAATACACGTCAACACTGTGACCGCTACGGGCTGTCGACATCGACCCGCTCTTCTTGACAAACCCTTTATTTTATCTTATCTTCTGCGCCTCCTTTAATGCGATAGAAACAGTGGAATAAACTTACAATTTTAACCTTTATAATTTTTTTTCCGAAATCTATAGGAAATGTCATAAAGTGGACTTGGACATATTGGTCGCTAGCCGTGATGCCTGCATACAAAGGGGAACTTTCTTATAAAATTCTTTTAAAAAGGTAGTGAAAAAAATGAAAAAATGTATTTTAATGAATTTTCTGATTGGTAGGCATACAAAGGCTGCAGAAGTTGAGATTGCAGAAAGACTTTGTCACAAGTATTTGTGTGTTGTCATTTGTGAATCATGTGTATATAATTTATACATATACCTCGTCCATAATACAGCTTGTTGTGCTGGTCTAACAATTCGTTGGCGGTACGCGCCCGGTTTGAAGTCTCTTTTTCTTTTCTTTGTTAATCTAGATCTGCCAACTCACCTGCGACATAACTCCCAGAAAAGTCGTTTGAGGACTTATAATATGTAACACTGCTTTAAAACTTCAGCTTGAAAATTTAAGTGCTGGCTGAAAAATGTAATAATTCGCGCAAATAATTTAATATCAAACAATTCAATATCAAACAATTCATCATTCAATATCAAACAATTTGTGATAATAGAAAATATTCGTGTCACATTTTATTACTCATATTTTCTACTAGTTCTCTTGTAATGTGGTACCTTTTACAGTTATGGTCCTCGTAGGGGATCGCACCCATTTTGTTGCTAGAAAACTTTTTTGTTGCTTATTATAGGAATATAAAATCAGCTTTACATCTGCTCTAGACGACCAGAAGTTCGTCCATATATATTTATGAAGTTATTTTTACTATGCAAAATGGCGACGATCCGATTTTGCTGAAATCCGAAGCGATTTCATGATAATTTTTAATTCGAATTTTTTGAGCTGGGTTTAAAAAATATTTCAATAGATTTCTGCATGAAGACAAAAATTAGAGAACATTATTAATAATTGCTTGGTGTAATTTCATCCAATAATCAATAGCCTGTCAATTATTTACGTAATTAATAAAACACAATTTCATTTATTTAGCGATGAAAACCTTAAATGAAATTAATACGCTTAAATACGAAAGAAGCAAGTAATTATAGAAATAGTCTTGATGTTAATTCCTTAAGTTTTCCAGCCTTGTCAGTAAACTGGTAAAAGATGGTGGCAATAAACAATTCCCAGGAGTATAAGTTGATGAAAATACTGAATCATTGAAAGCAAATTCGAGGCCAACAACAAAGAATTTCAATTAATTTTCTCGTCTTAATTTCGAAAGTGCACAAAAGGGAAAATAGTTCATTTTCCCTTTTGCGCATTTTTATTACGGTGAAAAGGGTCACGTTAAGGACATAAATAGTGAAATATGTCACAAAGAAACAAACAGTAACTGTTTGAAATAATGGAAGAGAAAACGCAATGGAAAATGTAAAGTATAAGAAGAAAAACAATGAGAAGTACCAGATACATTTGGGATCAAACGTTCAATAATGAATCTGAAAATTATATAGTAAATTATTTAAACTTCAATGGTCAAAAAAACGAAAAAGTCATGAAAAAGAGATTAAAAATTTCTGGGCTGTTGGAAACAGATATAGTTTACTTTCTTCAACATTAGCCGTGTTTCTTTTGTCGCGCGTATACGCCAATTATTGTCATTGCATATAAAACGACATCCGCGCTAACGAACGTTATACATCAAATGGAAAATGGACAAGGCCCATATTACATCACAAACTTCTGCATGATATTGTTTTCTTGTAGTGGTGAGCCTAACGCTTGCTTTTCTCCTCCGGTTGCGCCAAAATAAAGAAAACGGTGAATTTTCACTCCCAACCATGAACACAACCTTACTAGCATGAAAAACAAGCACTTTTATGCCGTTTGGCCAAACAAAAGTTTGTGATGTAATACGGCAGATATCCATTTTTTCTCTTCTGGCACTTGGAGATTTGTCTTTTTTTATATTTATATTTTTTATAAATACACAATAAAATAAAAGTTGGAATTTAGCTGCAATCTGTCCTATCGCCGCTTATTGAGTTAGCGTGTATAACTATCAGCGCTTATTTAAACGACTGTACGCTTATTCTGCCATACAAAAATTTTTATGAGCGTATACACGCGACAAAAGAAACACGGCTATTATCGTGTAAGCTTTTCGAACTGACGTTAACAAAAGATAAACTGTTAGTTAGTGGTCACAATTATGTAAAGTTGTCTGCATCCTTAGATTACGACACTAATGGGAAATTAAGTAATTAAGGCAATTAAAACGATTAAAACAATTAAGTAATTGAGTAAGTGAAATTACTTAAATTGTTATTAAATCATTCTGGATGTACGAGAACGAAGAAACATTAAATGTGTATCGCAAAAAAGATATGTTTTAAAAGCATAGATAAAACTCGGTGGCTATAACCATGAAATTAGTCAAATTTCAGAATTTTTGTTCAAATATTAACATCTGCTGCTGAGGTAAGTCTAATTAAAAAAATTAATGATTTTGGTCAGTTGAAAACAACTGATTGAAAATTGAAAACAACGTGAAACGTAAAATGAATAATTGCCGAAATAAGTGTTTGTTTTTCCCATTTGGCAACCCCAATTTGACACCAAATGAGCAAAAGACAACCGATAAAAATCACACAAGAGATTCTTTACCCTATCGGAGAGCTTAATGAACATTAATGAAAGGCTTGACTGAAACAAATTAAATTTAAAAACTTTAAAGAAGTGAAAAATTCAGAGTTCTGTTAAGTGCATATTCATAATTATCACTTCTTTACCGCCTTTCTGATTAATATTTAAAGTCACGGAAATACACCTCCCGAAAATTTTGTACTTTGTACATAATTGAAATTGTTCCAAGCATTTACTTAATATCTGCGTTTTTTTTTCTAATTTCATTGGAATTATTGAAAACATTATTGAAAGTTATTTCAAATTATAGTCGACAAACTTTACCACATTCATTGCAATAATTGCGTTACATCTCATTTCGTTCAATATCCAACGCGCGAATATTAACTGAGTTAAATTCACCGATGAAACGCAAAAGTATCTCATGAAGGGAATGCGAAATCAAACAAACAGTTTTATCCAAAAAGCACATTGTTGCAATTTTCTCCATACAACAATTTGCTGAAAGTGTTCAACTCTTCGTTGCGACAGAGATTAATTCGTAAATTCAAATATTTCAATTCTTTTTAGATTTTGTTTAAACTTATGAGAAAGAGTGAAATCGCTGGAGAAGAGGAAGAAAATTTACGATGACATTGATGAAACGAAGTGATATTTATTTAGATATTACAATATTTCCATATTCATTGTAATCATTTATTAGTTGCAGTAATTTTAAACTCAACGTGACAAATTTCAACAAATTATTTAAAGTAGTTAATAAATAAGTTCCCAAACTTTCTAATTATATTCGATTAAACTTGTGGTCATAATTAATTCCGGGAACCACGATAATTGCCTAACTAAACATTAGGAACCGGATATTATTTTAACAAAAACTTGCCGTCAAATTAATTTTAACATGCAGATATATTCATGTTGCGCATCAAAAATGTTGGAGATAATAATTGTACCAAATTTCACGATAACATTTCTTTTCGACCTTCTGTGATCATGATTTGTCCAGACAGATGTCTAACATTTGTTTTACTGGCCTTGTTAGGCCTTATTCCACGATGGGCCGTTCCACATAGAATAATTTAATGTACCTACCCGCGTACATTTGGGTATTAACCACAGCCACAGGCAAGCTATTGAATTATGGATTATAAACGTGAAGGCCAGACTTGACATCGTATCTGGGTTGAGTCGATTGGCTTATGACCAATAGACCATGGCGATAATCTAAGCCCTACATGTCGGTCACTGCCGTTAGATGTTTTTACAATTCCGAACTTGCTTCGGGGGGAGGCAGGCAGACACACAAACAGGCAAACAGACCGACAGGGCTAAATCGACAAACAGATAATTCTGAGCCAGAAAAAATAAATTTCTCCCTACATGTCACGCCTCCTTCAATGCGTTACAAACGGAGGGAGAAACTTATTATGCCCTAACCCTTCGATTGTGGGGTATAAAAATGAGCACTGTAAATTCACAACATATTCATTACAGTAAGGTGCATAAATTTACTGCTACCAGAGTTAGTCTAAGCGTTAAAGTTGTGACCAAACAAATATCAAATATTCTTGAAAAAACCATGTAATTCGTGCTCATGTGGAAGAGAACTACATGTGGGAAAAAGTTGAAAAAATTAATTAAGATAAAGGGTTTTTCAGTTAAGGCTGGTCGATATTGAAATCCAATGAAGCAAGCTGTAACGAAATTTTTTATTTTTTTACGAAGTTTACTTCAAAGGTCCTTGTATGTGATTATGTATGTAATTTAACATAGTTCAAATGTGCGCCAAGAGTTTTCATGTTGGCACGGATCTTATTGGTTCAATTTTCAATGACTCTCCTATATCGATATGGCTGAATTTGAGCGGTGAATTTAGTTATATTGACTGATCAATTGTGACTTATTGTTAAAAGACCTTAGTTTTTAGCAAACCCCACAAGAAAAGCCATAACGGAATCAAATCGCACGATCCTGGTGGCTAATCACGTCACCTCTGCGAGGAATAATGACATTCTCAAAACATTCATGCTAGAGATATCTACCTATCAAATGTCTATTGACATCCACTATGTGGCACGTAGTTTGAACCATATGTCGTCTACGTCCACATCGTTCAATTTAGGTCGAATGGAGTCTGTTATCTGCTGCAATTTGATTTCTCTCCATCAAGCCACGGCTGTAATTCAGCCAGCCCTTTAGGCTCTTTATGATTCCTATGTAAAACGTATGGAACCGAGCGGGTTAGTAATATGGTTTCACAACCGTGTATTACAACAAATAAATTCCTTTTACTTTGTTTCGAATGATATTTCGACAGCTTCCCTAATAGTCCCGCTGCGTCAGTAACGTACGTCTAGACTACCTAGAACACTTAAGTCTGCGGATCGTCGACCTTTGATACCCAAAGTTACGCGGGTACGTGTTTGGATGAGCTCGGATGTGGTAATGCACTAAATCATTACCGGGTGCCGGGCCCCACAGACCGGCAGAGGTTTTAGATCGGCCTCGAGTATACCTTAGTGGAATGTCCATACCATGCATATGGCTTCCAAAGGTACAAACGCCACGGCTTGGTAACCCGGAGGCACTGGGCGTCGGTTGTCGCCATATAGACAAAAGGTGCGTTCACAAAGTTCGCACTTGCAACCCCGTGCGGGATGGCCCGCCGTGTACTTAAGCCATCATGGCAGGCGTACACGTAAAACGCAAGGCAGAAATCTGTCACGGGTTCACACTTTTATGGGCGATGTTTTTAACTGATCTGATGTTCCTCTAACGCACAGGTGTTAGCCGATTTTTTATCGATCATGTCGTTTCGAATTTGGCCAACACATGTTGGAGGATCGACTTAAAAAGGTCACCTTGTCTGCCACAAAATGGGCACAAAACGCGCAAGGTTTGCACTTACGAACACTCATTTTTATAATAAAGTTTTATAATTTGGATGTCGAAATTGCCGTTCAATCGTGTGATATGTCGAGTTGATTTGGCCCCACGGACTGAATAACAAGCAAATGTTTAGACAGACAACTCCAAACAGCATAGCCTCTACGGGCTGCAAATATCGGCCCGGTAGCCATGCTGACAAAGGAATGGGAAATTAAACACAGTTACGTAAAATCTTTTTAGAATATCCTGAACTCTTTGGTAACTAATTAGCAGTCAGAGTCTTACATTTTTTGAACGACCTTTCGGATATTTAATGCTGATGTAAGATAAAAGGAATGAAATACATTTTTATCGTAATTTTCGATTTCGTTAAACGTCATATCGTACAAATTTATTTGATTTTAATCTAAAAAGCTTTGCCTTGTCGTAGCTTTAAGTATCACATCAGTGGTCAAAGCTACGCGTGTGTCCCTTTTGCTCTCTGCCTTGTGTATCTTATGAATTGTAGTACTAACTACAAAACTAATGACCGGATAGAAATTTACATAAAATATATAAGCACAAAACTGATGGGAGGAAAATCCATATATGGATAGAGGGAAAGAGAGAGAGGACGACCACGATATCAATAATGATTCCCCATCTCAATGTATCTCAGTATCTCAACATACCCTTATCAGCCACAACAACGCCGTCCAAGCGAGTAACTGAAGGACTTAAGACTATCAGAAAAGAATTATGCACTGTTATACCCAGATGAGGCGCCTGTAGATCCATGCAGTTTATTTAAATTAGTCTAGTCATTTATATTGGAGTTGCTAAAATTTTAGTTGATTGTTATAAACCTCTTAATAAATCATTAATAGCAAAATCTTTCTTCTGATTCGATTTAATATAATTGGTCCTAAATGCTGGCGATAACTAACCTTCTTTTTAAATGTAATACCTTTAAACAGCTCTATTATAATCTCCTAATTTACGATGGCCTTCATTATTTCGCCTCTTCTCGTCTTCTCCTAACGTTCTACTAATTTTCTTTAGACACTTTTTTGTTTTTGTGCGCATGGAATACTAAACATCGACAATTAGAGCCTGTCGAACGAAATTGTTGAGCGTAATCATATATTTGTAAGAAAGTGTCCTCCCCATACATGTAATTCTCTCTAAATGTTTGCCAATTTCAATGCAATGTAAAGATTATTCTTTATAAGCTTTTTTCATCTTTTGCTGTCCAGAACAACATATTTATCATGTAACAGTCGCAACACGATTGACCGTGAATACGAATCGTATAAGCGGATACATGTAGGAAAAAGTTATCGTCATTTAGAAAGTCCAGAATAAATACGGATGTTAAACTCTTTTTATAATTGCAAAATTAAAACTCATGACATTTGTTCAGGACGAACGAACAATTGTTAATGTTCATGAATATGATATAACCGACAATATAAAAAGCATAAAATGATAATGAACTTTAAAGTAGTGTGAGTAACGCTTTAATGAAATTTCATCTAATAACCAAAAACCTATCAATAATTTTCTTAATTAATAAGGCGCTAATAATAATTAATTAGCGCTAACAAAAAAAAAGCAAAAATGTGTTAAAATAATATGTCAAATATGAATAATATGTTTAATTACGAAATAATAGTTAATTGATTAGGCCCGAAACGAATTTGTGTCATATCTTGTCAAAAACTGAAATTTATATGAAGTGACATATCATCCATTTTTATCATTATCATCGTCAGTCAAAATCCAACAACAATATAACAACAACGAAACAACAAATATCGGAAGAACAACTTGATGATAAGGGAACATACATCATGATATGATGAATGTCGACAAAGTATTTTAATTACTTCTCCTGTTATCGATTCGGAAGTATACGAGAATACGAGTATAAACCATTAATTGTAGGTTTTTTATAAAGGAAGTTTAAAAAAGGTCTTTTTATAAACTTTTATAAAGTTTAAAGGAAGGAGGTCGCGTAAGAGGAGACTAATAAAATATCTCACAAAGCTAGAACAGCAACTATTTTTTGCAAATATAGGCAGCAAGCAACATAACAGAAATTTTAAAATATAAGGAGAAAAATTTCATAAAAATCGGAGAAATTGTTAGTTAAACAATTTAATATTATGCCTTGGAAGGCCTGAAATAATTTTTTGTTATCAAAGGACGTGAGAGTAGTGTTCAATGAATAAAAAATCAAAAAATTAAAAAAAATATTACCACTTATGAATAGTAGGTAACAATATTATTAATTGTAGGTAACAATATATTTTATTAAAAGTAAGTAACAATATTAGTGTTGATATTTTTAATGGCGTAAGCCCCTTTATTTGATGTTAAGGAGAAATAAACCGCTGACTGTTGACCCGGGTAATGCGAAATTCTACAACAATATTTTTAGATGTTGTCCGTTAAAGTAAACAATTAAAGTAATTAGTCAAATTACTCAAATTATTATTTAGTTGTTTCAACAACGAGAATGCATTGAAAGCATCTCGGCAATAAAACGATGTTTTAAAAACATAAATAAAACGATGTAGCGTACTTTTTCCGACTATAATCATAGAATTAGTTAAACTTTAGGATTCTTATTCTTAATTTATCTTTAAATTTTCAACACAAATAAGCGTAATCAAAAATACTGCCAATTATAATTAATCAAAATGGTGTCAGTTATAATTTACAATTTGTACTTTACATGACAGGGCAATCATTTCACTTTGCGTAAATGTGTGGGGCCAAAGCTCAAATTTTTATTTGTGAGATTGAACTAAACGATGTGCGCTAGCCTCAGGTTCCATTAAATATAATTATTCCACGACTTTATACATAAGAAAATATAGCAAGAAAATTGTGAATCTCTGATTCGAAATTATTTTTTTGTTGCAATTACATGAACGCGTGGCTATGTCAATATTCTTACCCAGGGTGTTCAATTGTAATTAAGGTAATCTTATAATAATCCCTTTCTCAAACTCTTTCTATTGGCGAGCCGAAGAAAATTTCTGTAAAATATTTCTTTCTTTTCGGCTTACTAAAGTGAGTTTATTGCAACTGGATGAAGTCTGATTAGGTTTGAGCTCCGTTAATTAAACGAAGCAAAGGGAGAAGCAAATAAATATCCTCAACTAATCCGATCAACTCTAAAGTTTCTTAAAAATAATTCCAACAGCGCAGTTTAAGTTAAAATTTCTCGATTTTACGAGAAAATTTCGAAAATAATTTCATTACGAAATATCGATTAGGTTTAAAATTTTTGAAGTTTTGCTAGCTTTTCTAATGTTGGCTTATTATAAACAACAACGGTTTTCTTCAATAAATGGGCTTCTAGTTTCAACTGTAAATGCTCAACACCTGTCGATTAAAGTTCAAGCGCTGTAATTGAACAATCGATGAATCCATCCCTCCAGGACCCTTGAGGAATATGAGGAAAACTCCGTAAACAGTAGTGTTCACTGTTTATTATTCTTGGCCATTCAAAATTATATGGGCGGAGGTGGTGTCTTATGAATGCAATGTTTATCGTCGTTGGCAGTAGTTTTTAATTCGAATAAAAAATTCCGCGGGAATGTCAGTCGAAATAAATTTCATTTTTTGTCGTCAAGTGTACAAGCCGGAATTTCCTTCAAATTAAAAACTGTGTGATTCACAGAGATCCCCAAAAGGAAAAGTATTGCCGCACAACTTTATACGTACTTGACACAGGTTTTGCGAAACCTCACGAACGATTATATTTTTTTCTGAAATCAAAGAATGGTGATATGAATTGGAAATCAGCAATTGAAAAGGCTGGTAATTGACATACGATTTTGACGGCTTATGACGGAATTGCCAAAGTGGACTAAAAGTAGTTCATATTAAACATTGTCGGTGTGCAGTGGACATATTTGAATGTCGGGCTATTGTGCCGCGAGTGAGTTCTCCATTTACTTAGTCATCGGATCAAATGACACACAGTGAATTCATGGCGCAAAAATAGGAAAATATAAAGTCAATAATATTGCAGTTTGATAATGGATGTTAGGATAGCGTAGGTTAACCAACTGAGGAGGCTTCTGCTAACAAGTGGCGTAAAAAAGGAATCCTTTGTAACGATTTTTGAATCGTTACAAGTGAAAATAAATAAGAAATTATGAGCCTTGTCAGTTAAATAAACATCAATTAATAATTTGTTTCGATTATATGTTTTATTTATCACTTACTTTCTGAATATTATATAGAAATATTATTGGATTTTTCTGATATGGGTCTCGAAAGTATAACAAAGTATGACTTACTTTGTATGTGGTCATAATTGAAATTGTTCAAAGCTTCCATTGAATATTTATGTGCATTTTTATTCCATGTAATATTAATTGAAGCTCGAAAATTAATGAAAGTTATTTACAGTTATAGATGACAATCTTTACCACTTTTGCAACGATTGCATTACATCACATTCATCATGTCATTCAATGAATGATTGAGAAAAAGCAGCGAAACAGTTTGGGCCAAAATGCACGACGTCGTGCGTTTTTCGAAACGTTATCAATTCAATTAAATTTTATTTTATCAAATTTTAATAGTACTTTTTTAATACTTTCATGATTCGGTTTTTGTGCTGCTTGGATATTATCGCGAAAACATTTTATTGTCACTTTGTTTTACCATCGTTAACTCATTGTTGTGCCTTGTTGTCGGACTTCTTAAAAGATAATTTCCTAGGCAGGCCTATAAAAAAAGTAAGCATTGTAGCAAATTTATTACGGCCGGAGCTTCCACTTACTGCTGCTACAGACATATTAGGCCGTCCAATCATTCATACTACGGCTACAGGAAGCAAATGTTTCTCGATATATAGTGAAATTCGAGTTTGAGCGGGAGATATCATCCGTGGATAAAGTAAACGGAAAAATTAGTTAAGATGAAATTTTTGTACGAATAGTTTAGATCTCCAAAAGTCCCGTATATACACATAGAATCCCCTTATTTTGACATTCTGAATATTTGTGGCGTCCCTTCAACATTAAGAGACTCGTACCTTTAATGACTTTTTTGGTTATTTGCGGTTGATGGAATTCCATACAACTTTTTGTGGCAGCAATTTGTTTTGCCATTGAAGAATAATTCTTAAATTTAATATATTTAAAGTATTTTATATTAATTGTAAACCTCAAAAGCTTCACTTTTAGTTTACTCTGCAAATTGACATATTGAGCCATAAACACCGATAAATTAATGATGATTGATTGATGTAAGCTTTATGAGGCAGGCGTTGGAATATTCTGTTTTAATTCATTTTCGATATCAATGAGCATATGGGGAATTTGAATATTTCCATTATAATTCCTCGTTCGCCTGCGTTCGCAATTGTTCCAGACAGATACATATGCAAAGATACTGACAGACAGACGGGTAGATAAATGAACGGACAGGGTTAAACCGAAACAGAGACTGATAATGAGCCGCAACATATACACCTTCACATATCCCCATTGCTTCCTGTGTAACACGTTAAAAGCCGAATCATAGACGCAGCAATAATCCACACAGCACTTCTCAAAAATTCCGTTTTTGTCGTTTTCCTCCATTTCGTTATAAATTTATGGAAGAGCACTTCTCTTGGAGAAATAAAACTAATAAACCAAATCAGACGACCAAGAACTGTCCAAGAACGATAACAACCGTAAAAATCACACTAGCCTCAATTTAAGTTACTGAGTGTCGTTAGAAGGGAGGAAGATTTTATTCCCAACAGGAATTTCCAGTAGGAGCATTTCAAGTAATTTCATGTTTTTAAGTTCTCTCCCTCTTTTCGTATTCTCGCTTTTTACTAAAACTATTCTATAAAAATATTTGATTTCACTTCAAGACTCAAGAACGATTCAATGATGAAATTCTGCTTCTGACATAATTGCCCACATTTGACAAACAAATGACTAATAGCTAGCCAAGAGCTCTAGAAGTTCGTAATAAATCTTTTTCCTAACGAAAGCTAGGAGGCGTAACTTGTGAGGCGTTCGCATACGAATATGAGCGTAATTTAATTGGTCTCACACTCGTCAAAAAGTTATACTTTGTTTTTATCTGGAATGGGCAACATCTATCGAATACAGAAATATCCATCAAAATATTGTTCACTTCTCGTTATATATTTACAACACAATATTTTTTATTGCTAGTGAATTTTTTTCTATCAATCAAAATCAAGAACTAACAAAGTATATAAATGTAAAAAAAGTAAGCAAAAGTAATTAAAAGCATATAAAAAGGGTCTTCAATAGTGGTCAGCTGAACTAAATAACCTTTCACACTTATCTTCAATGAAATTGTAACCATTCAATCAATAAAGTTTAATTTAATTTGCGTGGGCTATTTGTATCCTTTCATTAAAGGACTAAATTTTTAATTTTTTTTTGTAATAATCTTTCTGTAAACATGTTTATTAAAAGTAAAGAAAAAAAGGTTAAACGTCTATTTAATAAATCTGATCTATTCGTTTTTGCGATTCACGATGTTTGGGAAAGGGTGAGTTTAGGTGGGGAGGAGTAGTTGACAAGATTAAAGAAGAAGGATTATAAAATAAGCAAAGGAAAAGCTAAAACCAAAAGAAAATGGAAAGGAAACGCAAATGTGAAATTTCACTTTATATTTTCGAAAAATGTTAGAATGGTTTTAGTTTAGAGGGAGAATTTTTGTTTGCGCTTGTAATGTTTCCAAAAAATCATTGTGCTAAAGGGTACGATAATATTTGTGATAAAGTACTCGTACATCTCCATTTATTGACAAAGCTCTGAAGGTGCTACTACTAAGAAGATGTAGCAGATTAGACGTAAAAGCAAATCGTGTTTAAGTTAACTCTTCTGAGCTACGAATAACAGTCCCTTCATTAGCACATAAAAGAGGGGGAAGAGAAATGAAAATATGGGAATTTTCAGGAAATCGTCATCAGACTCCCGGCCATATTTTAAGTGCTTCATCGTGATATTAAAATCGGGAGTTAACGGCAAGTTTCTTTTGTTTTCAGTAAATTTCTTGGCGGAAGATACTCTGCAACAAGATGATCCGGTACGCCGACATCAACGCGCATTTAATATAACTGAAATTTTAATGTGTGTATTGAATAAAAACAAGTAACATAAATATTCTCATTCGATATTAAAATTGAATAAAGCTCGAAACTGTATCCTAGAGAAACGGTCTTTTATTAAAATATCCCGCATGTGACAATGTTTAAATAAAATATATTGAAACATCAAGGGTATCTTTGAGTGTATGGCATATTGTTAAATTTTAAATAAAATTGTATTAAATAAATGGTATTAAATAAATGGCATTAAAAATTAAATGGTATTAAATAATATTGAATTTTATGATTGCATGAACGTATTGATTTGTATGTATTTGTTCCTTTTAAAATTAAATAAGATTTATTCTTTTATTCTTAGTGTAATCTTAGTAAAGTGGTGTACCTATGCAATATATTTCCCGTATTCCGGTGTGTAAGAAAAAATTCCGGATTTTTGCTGACTGCGAAAAGTAGTGAAACAACTTTCATAAAATTTGCGAATGATTTCATTACAGATTCGCCTCTTCTTCTGACAATGCAAGGAAGAGATAAACATAAAAATAGATATGAAGCATACGTGAGATATGAAAAAGTTGTTATTGCTTTTGCAGACAAATATCACACTGTCACAATGACATTTACACGCGCATAATAAAATGTTTACTTATGTGTTTAAAAAGGCAGAGAAGGATTCAATGATTCAGCAACAAAAAGCTTTACGACATATGAAGTATAATTACAGAACACTGGGAGAAAACGTTGCATTTTTTTGGAAAAAGGATTTCTTATGGAAACGGATGGAACACTGTAATTAAATGGATGTTTAGAATTGTATAGATATCTCAAAAATGGCTAGCCGTGTTATCTCCTCAACCTATATGACCACGCGTCTCAATGTTAATAATTAATATTTGATAATTAATTTGTTAAAAATAAGTTAGCAAAAGGACAATTTGAAAAGGTTTCATCATTTCTTTTTTTATTAAAACAAGGTCAACCGGACGACATTTAATTTTATTATTATAAAATAATTTTATGTAATGCAGAGTGAAATCTTTGACGAGTCCGTTTCGATCATTTAAAAAATATCAAGTCATAAAAATAGTTTAAATTTCAGTGATTTTCATGACGCCAGTTTTTCATTTTGGCAATATTTCCGGTATGGGAATGTTGAGTGCGGAAAAGCAACGGACAAGAACGGGAAGTAAAGGCAAAATTATATATTGATAACCGAAATCAATGAAAGGAAACGGAAAGTTGGAATCATAGGTAATGATGGGTAAATAGATAAACTGATACGCAGGAACTGAAGAATGATACTTTGGCCTGGCCAAAGCTCAAGTAATATAAATATTTAGCTCAAATCCAATAACCAATAAATTGGCTGTAGGCGGTCGGGTTTTTTAAGTCAATCAATTAAAATTAAATTTTTGAGCACATTTGTTTTATACAAACTGAAGAACTGAACTATAAACGCTGATAAATTTGCTTCGGTAGGCGTATCACTTGTCATTTTTATAGCTGGAATAACTATAGAGAATATGTGTAAACGACATCTTACCTCTCATTTCAAAGAGCATAATAACAAGTACTTGGATCGTGTCTAATTTTTATTAATATTTTTTAAAATTTTATTTAATTTTTTTGGCTATGCTTCTGCTTTAAATAGCGAACTGTGGTATAAAATCTTACCGCTAAATACTCTGTGAAGGCGGTATTGAGCCATTAACAAAGATAAATTCGCATTAACTTTAAAAAAATTGATGTGCTACTGGTCTGATACTATCTATTTATTTCCAGAAGAGAGCAATACCTCTACTTGTTCTACCTGTAGTCGTTAACAAAAGCAAAGGGGGAATAAAACAATTGAAGGCGTCTTCGCGTCTGCTTATTCATTTTCAATTCTTGGCGGGAATTTCCATTTGCTATATTTGTGTCCAAAACTTTCGTTTCGCCATTTATTATTAAGTTGATTTCAGATTATTTTTGTTGAGAATTGTTGTTTATTTCTAAATGTAATTACAATTTTAATAAATTAACAATTAAGTATTCTTATTTTCATTTTCATTTAATACTGTAGAGAAATTATTTTACAGAAACAAGATTATTTGATAATTTAATATTTGATCCTTTCTTTTATATTTGATCCTTCTATACCATTCTGTACCATTTGACTTTCCTTAAGCAAAGCCTTAGTTGCTTAAGGAGCAATTCCCAAATATTGTTTGGAAAGTATAAATAAAGAAATGATCAAATTGCCTGGTCCGACATAAGTTTCTGGCAGGAGGTTCTACAAGGCTTCTTACCTTATTAGGAGAATGAAATGACGAGCATGAAATGACGAGCATGAACTGACGAGCATGTTTATCGGATTAAAAATCCCACACTTAAGGCATCCAGAACTGGGAGTACTCATCGCTTTGGAATTAAATTCCACCACAATTTAACCACCCAATTACTCAAGAATTAAGACTTTGGAATTGAGTAACAAAGTACGCTCGAAGAAATTGGAATTTTAATCGAAAATTTCAATTCATTTCTGGGGAATTCAAACTGGTGTAATCGAATTCCTTCGCTAGATTTCAGACTTCAGTGTGTAAGTAACAATGCATGAGATGTAGATTATATCAAAACGGGTGGCACTGTTGCCCTTGATATAAGACGCATGCCAGTAGGGAGTGGGGTTGATGCCGACTGAAAATATGGTCATATGGTAATATTTTGACACAATATATTTTTTGGGTGAAGTATATTGGTCGTCGTTATCAACGTTCAACTGACATGGATTTCATATCAGGTGCAACAACGGCATCTATTCTTGAATGCTCTAGATCTTAGGCTCTAGTATCCACAGACTGAAGTCTGAAATCTAGCCAATGAATTCAATTCCAACAGATTTAATTCCTCAAAAAGAAATTAGAATTTTCAAATGCAATCTCTATAAAGTAAAAATGAATCATGAATATTTCTGAATACAAATCAAATATTGTTTTTGAATTTCTATTAAAATATCCTTCGAAATGTTCGGCATAATTTAAGCATTATTCCGGCATTATGTATTAAAAACTTAGAGCAAAGCTTCAAATTCGTTAATTCGCTAAAGAAAAACGTAGAACAAAAGCACATTTCGGTAACTCAGGTGAACTCTATTTTGTTACTTTTAATCTAAAATAAATTTTAAAATATATATTTTATTCAAGTATTTTCATTTGAATTTTCATATTCATCATATTCAATTTTGTTAAACTCAAATATGTTTATTCAAATATAAAACTAAAATTAGAAATTATTGAAAAAAAACCGAAATTATTATTTCAGCTTTATTATTATTATTGTAATAAAAACCAGAATTTTATCAAACAATGGAAACCAATAAATCATGGTCAATTGGTTCATTTTCTATTTTAAAAATTACTTTGAATTTAGCTATTTCAGAATATCCAGCAAATAACTAATTACTTGTCCTAAAATGTTTCGTATCTGCATAACCCCGAAGTACCCCTTTCCGACTTCTTTAATGTATAATTACTGTATGCCTTCAAATAAATAATAGAGAAAATTGAAAGAACTTAAAAGAGAGATTCGCCCGTTTTCTTCTGGACTTCAGTTAGCTCGGTGGAGGGAACAAAATAATTCTAGAAGCAAAAAAGATTGTCCTAGATATTGTATGTATGTCCATTTCAAAACCCAATGATGAGTAATTCTCGTTTTCTTTAAATTTAGCGTCAGCTTTCTGAATACTTTACCTGACGCATAAGATAAGTGAAGGATTTGCCATTATTGAAAAATTTCATTATTCCTTACGAAGTGCTGAGGTTTGCTCAAGCTGAGTTCAAATTATATCACCGGTTATCTACAGCACCGCTAAGGTAAGGTTAATTACAGCACCTCCTAATCCTATAAAAATAAGCAATTTAATACGTTGTCATTTTATGAGAACTCTTAACTTAAGAACACGAGTAAATAATTAAATGTTATGAGGTGTTTTTATTAGCTACACACATAGACAAACAAATACATATAAGCACAAATCTGTTTGAAATAAAGTCACATTAAAACCGCAGTCCAAAACTTCAAAACATTAACAAAAAAAGGTAAACAGTTTTATGTGTCCTCATTTTCCCCGTCAACCCTTCTATTTTGTCTACTTTGTAGCAATAACCATAAAATAAAAATTCTAGCAGGACATCAACAGCCCCAACAACAGTAAACAAGCGAACATACGTGTCAAAGGTATCCAAGCCACACAAACTATTACAATAGTTCCACATCCTAGTTTAATTAAATCTGTTTGCGGCGGCTGTTCTTTTATGCTTTACATCCAAGGGGTTAAAGGCACTATATTCAGTTTGTTCCTCAATTTGTAACGCACTGAAGGAGGCGTAGTAGGTGTGAAAAAGTATATATATTCTGGCAAACAGTGCTGTAAATATATATATCCTCGAATAAACAGCTCCTGAACCAGTTTAGCCATATGTGTCTGCTTGTTTATCCACCCATCTGTCTGTCAAAATCGCTATTACAGAAGAACGAAAAGAGATATTCACAAGATTTGGCTTAAGTATTTTCTATTATCGAAATAAGCGAAATAGCGAAGTAAGCGAAAGCGAATAAGCGAAAACAGATGAAAATCACGCGAACTTCCGATACCTCATATCTTTATATTTACATGTGGCTTTGCGTTTAGACGGAATTGGATGAATTTTGTTATTGTCATGTTAGATCTTAAGGTCGATGTAGCAGTGTCGGACATTAGAAATCCACCAAAAATGAGCGCGGTTCAATGTTGCTGGGAAACGAATTGTAAATGCCAAAAACGTGGCGTAACAAAGTGATGCCTAGTTCCATGAAAATTCCTTTCTTTACTACTAACATTCCTTAACCTACGTATGGTAATTTCTTTTAACTTCGTTATTACTCTTTCCTTACTCCTTTACATAAATATATGACAAATTGGTTAGAAGTGGGAAAATTTTTTGAAAAAATACATAGTTTAAGTTTTGTACATCGCTTTCAGCAAAACGTAACGAAGGAAGTAAACGCACACTTCAAAAGTGAGCAAAAATAAAAGTAAAAAGAAATTATTTGCTTTGTTCACGATGCAGAAGACAGCAAAAACGTGAATAAATGGTTCCACCAATTATGCAAACTGATGCTAAGTGGACGGCAACTTATGCCTACGCAATCACCATCATAATCTCATTATCCACGCCTGCGCTTAAGTTTTCTCGCAATTGTTATTGGCAGTAATTGAGAAATGAAATGATAGTTAAACCACCATCATTATCATTCAGATTTATTGCTTTATTTGTATCATGATTTTCATTGATAATGTTGTTTAGGGCGACAAGTATCTAATTTTTGCTGAATGCAGAGTTTATATGAAATTAGATTTTAAATAATTCAAAAGCTCAATTTCAAGTTTTTGTGTCATTTACGAGCACTGCATTAAATGTATTCAAAATTAATTTGATTAAAATTGGTGAGAGAAAACATCAGCATCTTGAATGTGCGAAAGGTTTGCAAAATCCTTTAATTAATAAGCATAGAAATCAATAATTAAATTATATCAATATCAATTAATTAAAATTATTGAATGAAGATACTGCAGGAATAGAAAACTGCAGGAACTCATTGCCATTTAAGTAATCTTTGGTATTTTCTTGTTATAACAATACCATCTCACCGCCATTGACAGTATTGGTGAGAAGGAATTCTCCAATAAAATATAATATCGCAATATGAGATTTAATTGGTTCTGTCTAATTCTCAATCTGGAATATTGCTCATGAACTGTTTTTAAGTTATTTCCAAAGTTTCAGGAAAAACATTAACAATCATTATGGACAGGCATTTTCGTGAAGGCAGTAGCACAATGAAGAGTTAACAAATTAGCTCGCTCACCCGTGCAAAAACTTCTGATCTATTTGGACAGAAAGGCTAATTTCATTTATATATATTCTGTAATTTTGTGTACACATTAAAAGTTAAAACCGTGTAAAGTAAAGTGTAGGAAATATCTATAAGTATTATAAAACAGATACCTGTGACGTATAATCAGACTAAATTTGACGCGTGAGTAAAACCCCAGCCCGATGCTAATACAATTATACCGTCTCCCTCAACCTCTCTATCTTCTACTACTTGTAGCTCCTTCACTGCGTTACAAACTTAGTATCAACGTTAATATATCCTTTTCCCCCTTTTTTAAAGGAAAAAGGATATAAAAACGCTAGTAAAATGTTAAGATAAACCTGTTTAACTCTAAATAATTTTACTTGATGTAAACAAACTGAGGTGACCACGACGGAAGTGTCAAAACTGATATTCTTGAAATTGTCGTAGAGAATACAAATTTGCTTAAGGAAAGATTACAAACCATCCGCTGTTTATCGCCATCATTCACTACAGAGATAAAGATAATGAACACTTCGTATTAATATACAATCAAATGCTTTATACTATTACAAAATAGTACAAATTTATTTGGAACTTTATACCTATATCTTAAGAAATATAAACTCTAAACAGCAACCGAAAATATGGGATCGAGTCGAGTGGATCGCGGTTTAAATTTTAGGCGTCAAAGGTTTGGCAGATATAGTTAAATCTTCTGAAGGTTCTGACAAAATTATCAAACAATGAATAAGTAGATAATTTTGTAAAATGTGGATATTGTGTTTGGTCCCTCAATATTTTAAAAATACAATAGTTGGTATTGAATTGAGGGACTTTCTGCTCTCTGCGATCTCATTATAATCATTACTGAAATCACACCAGTCCCATCTTATTGTTCCTGATTCACTATTTATAGCCACCAGTTCGCTGACGTAGGGGATAATCCTCGAAAACCCCGTCGGAAACAATTTCCCATATAAGATTTTCATAAAGAAAAGGATCCAAGAAAAATTATAAAAAAGAGGAATATTTATATACAAATAGAGACTGGAAGAGAAACAGAAACGAGTAAGAACTCTAAATCAGTACACAAGTACCATAAGTCCATGAAATACGAATTTATTGCTTAAATCCATTAACCAGCTAATTAATGGCTCCCCTCCCATCGTATTATATTTCCCTTATAAAGGTTAATACACCTACTAGCCATCTAAATGCATATTTTTTCAAAAAAGTCCACGCATGGTATAGCGCAATAGTGAACGTTCTACGCCCATGTCAGCTGGATTTATAATGTACAACACCGCCATATCTCACCCATAAAATTTCAGCATCATATTTTCAAAAGAATGTGGAAAAAAGCACTTAATTCATGATGACAGAAAATATTTTTGCGAACTTTTCTCGGGTATAACCGACTACTCAGGTTCCAACCCAATCTAGGCTTTCAAACAAACATGGTTTTCAAAAAAATGGATTTTCTTCCTTCTGGAGGAAAAACGTCTAACCTTTCCTCCAGTTTTTGTTTCCTTTCTTGTAATTTTACCTTCAGGAATGACTTACAATTATCCTCAAGCAATTCTGAATTTAAAAAATGTATCCTGAAAAAATTAAAACATTGCTACCTGTTTTCGATTATCATCCAACTTAATTTTTTATTATTATATTTCCAATATTCTATTCAATCGTGTTCCATAGTGTACGAGGAAACTGTCCACTACTGTAAGGATCAAGTATTTATATCAGAATATACGCCCTCGATAAAACATTCTTGGAAACTACAAGGATATGAAAAAGCATATAGGCCTTCGCTAAAAAGCTCATGACTACTACAACGATATGAAAATGGAAAATAATTCAAAGTTATCACTTGTATATTTCAATCTCAGATTTTAATAATCAAGCGTGTGTCTTCAGTAAGTTCGAAGAGACGAAATTTCGTTCGGTTTTAAATGGGGTCATCATTTGTCTAATGTTTCAAAATATACGCAATGCCGAGTTCTGTGGTTGTTGGTGCATTTAACACAGCGCATTAGTGGGCGTCCACTATTCGCTTTGAATTATTGTTGATTTTTCGTTGGCCATCATTTTCCTGCCAGCGTCATATTTTGACAGTATTAAAGTTATAGCTAAACGTTCGATCTTTCTTTCCCGCACTGATCATTTTGTTGTTGTTATTGTTGCTGATACTTGATGATGAAACATTCACTTCGTCAAAGAGCAACGAGGAAGAACATTAATTTCAGTCCTACCAAAAATTAAATACTCTACACCCGTAATATAATTTCATTAAGCAGAAGTGGCATTGATCCGAATTACTTTAACGTCATCAGCCTATGTTGACAGCGAATATTCGCGCTCTGTTCGACTGCGATCGAAATATTCACAGACATATAGACAAACGGATGGCGAGCCATGGCTAGATTGACTCAGGAGGCTATTCTGAATTGTTGTATATTGTAATAATAATTTCATACAATATCATCGATAATTAAAGCATGCGAGAAAAAGTTTTGTGTTAAACGACATGATATGACAAACCACAATATGAGTCACACTGATATATTGCGAATTATTAACATTTTCTAATGAAATTCTTGTAATATAATTTTATCTATTAAACGAAACCAATCACAACTTATTTAATTAATAAACTTATTTAATAAATACAACTTAATTAATACAATTTAATTAATACAACACGACTTATGTAATTAATAAAGCAAACTATTAATTATCTGAAATAACGAAACCTTGCTGATAATTATAAAAGGACTGTGAATAAAATTGCTAGAAACCTTTCTCATTTCTTGTTAGCGACTTGAACTCAAATTAGGATTGAGATGAAATGATAAATCAACCACCATTCTCATTATCGTCATTGCCGTTCAGGCATGTCGGTAAGCGAAACGAATATGAGTATGAAGTAACGAATATGAAGTATCAACAGATACCAGAAGTATCAACAGATACCTGATGAAAAAACAACATCCTGCAATTTAGTCCTTGAGAACAAATTCAAAAGTATCGAAGAAAATTTTAATTATTGTTTGTGTCATCATTTCAAAAATGCATAAGCAAGTCAGTCATGATATATTTTCTCATTACAGTAAAAGAGGACGCGAAAAAAGCAACAACTGATTGAAATTCAAAAATCAAATAAAGAGGCAAAGAAGAGGCAAATAAGAAACCATAACAAAGAATATCATAAGAAGAAATTAAAAAAAGCCGGAGGAAGTCTTAAATAACAAATTCAATACTAAATTTGAAAACGCAAAAAAGGAGTACGGCGAATGTTCACTGTATTCTTGTTTGGCTTCTCAATAGAATCTAAAATATAACTGTGTATTAATTTACATCTTGAGCTCTGAAAACAGGATTCTGTAATTCTCCTAGCTAAAGATAATAATTCCATCGTTAGAACACTAAAAATGAACTGACCAAAAAATATATGCGACAAATATCATGCGATTTTAAATCTTCAGTTGCTTAACTGAGCTTGTTCTTTGTCTCGCTCGTTACCGTGGTGCCGGAACCTGGCAATCATTTTTAGCAAGTGTTTCTTTTATATAATAAAGTGCAGTGTTTTTTAAAAACGTAGTTTGACTTTGATACACCTTCATCTTCGTTTCGCTTTGACACACCGCCATCCTCTAAACTCCCATAGAATGACTAGGACCTGTGAACTCCACATAAGGAGGTTAAATCGGCGATTCGCATCGGATATTTTCAACATGGTGGAGATTTGCTTCTTGAAATTATTTAGGCTTCCAAAGCATCTATGTAAAGAGGTTTTAGTGGAGTTGAATCCGCTTATATTAATTAGTGAAAAAATAACACGCGCTTTCACCAAAAATCTGCTTCCCAGCTGCTTTGCGACTCATTGCAGAACGAACGAACAAAAACAAATTGTAGTATTGCAAATAAACTCACATATTTTTAGGAAGCTATCAGCATTAATTTGACCAAGTCTTCCCGCTGAACGTGTCGCAAACCTGCATTAGGCGATGCATCGAGGATGTCGTCGGAATTTTTGATCGTCATCTCTTGGCGAAATATGTTAGCTTTCCTCTAACGGCTACAGAAGTACTGACTGTACGAGAGTAATACGAGATAAATGTATATGCATAAATTCTATGCAATAAATAATGCATAAGATATATTAACGAAATTTACTCGTCGCGTTTACATGCGATCGCAGCTGTGCTACTGCCGATGATTTTAATAACTTGTAAATTAAAACAAATTCATCTCTTAAATTTTTCTAAATCTTTGGCTAATCCAAACATGTTTGCTGTTTGTTTGTTTTCTATCCGACTTACTAAAATGATATCATTACTGTCAGCTGAAGATTGCCATAAATCTAAGATATCCGAAAATTGAAAAGCAGTTAGACCTCTGTAACTAATTTGTTGTATATAAAGACCCTTAGTATTCGTTTCCACCAACGCAATGGGAAATAAAATTTCTCTTGAGCCATTTTGAATTACTAGGAAACAAATCTTCTAGAAAACAGATGTACTTTTACGTTCCCTTTCTTTCCGTTTATTTATTGACTCTTAAAATTGAATATCCTGGAAATGACATATAACCACTTACCAATTTTAGAGAAAACCTAAAAAAATATTTTTTCCTACTTAAAAACTAGACCTAATTTTTTAGCATTGCATAACAAACATAAATTATACTTCCGCAAATATTTAATAAAATGTTAAATAAAATCAAAAATATTCGAGTAAATTTTTAAAATGATGATGGGAAGGTGACAGGGATTAAACGTGCACAACTATAATAACAATTTCAGTTTCCGTTCGTTTACATCATGTGTCTAAAATTTATTCTGTACTAAGCCACTTCTGCTCAAGCGACTGCAGATTATATAACTAAATAAAGTTAATTTCAACTAAATGTAATTGAGCATAATTACGAAAATAGCGATGTTGTTGGAAGTCGTTAATATTTCAATTAGAAGATAACAATTTTTTCAGCCACTCTTCACTAAAAATTACAGCTTCCACAACTCGTTCCACAACAACCAATTATTCATTGGAATTAAATGAAAATTATTTAAAAAGTTCCAAACATTATTTGCTATTCGTTTGCAATTAAGAGGTGAGAATATCACCCTATTCAGGTTGAGCAACAAATCTCAACCTGAGATTATTTTTATTTTTTATTGTTATGATCTCAGAAGTTGATAACAAGAATATAATCAAGTTTTGAGAACCAATAAAACCACTTGCGATGATAGAAATTCAGTGAAATATTATTTGTATTCATTATTCCAACATTTTCTGTATTCATTTTGAATTATATTGTATTCAAAGGTTAGCCAATCCGACCAATACAATAAAGCAATTCATACATAAAAGATGTTTATTTCAAAATTATTTCAAAAACCTGTTGCTATTTTTTTATATGTCAAAATTAATAGAACATGTTCTTATTTAAGGTTCGAATCATTTCTTCTCGTCTAGCTTTTCCTGTTTCTTCACAATTTTTAAATACTACAATGAGTGATATCTTCCCAAGTATAACTATGCGAAATAGTTAAAAAGCAGCCGGAAATACCAGATGAAGCAGAACGAATGGAATCTTGAATAACTGCTATCAATGGTGAATATAAACAGCTTTCGTGTTGTCACCGCTTAATCAGAATACCTATCATAAATTTCAATGACAATAATTATAACATATTTTTTATAAGTGACTTGTGTAACAACTTGCCAGGATAGGGCTGTAAATAAAGAATACGCTCGACAAAAGGCATATGGTAAAGATGCAATAACAGCTTAATTCTGGCGAGCTGTGACACAAGTCGCTACCACACAAGTAATATATATAAATACAAATACAAATATGCTACGTATTGTCTACAATACAAATATGTTCTAATTTTTTCCGTTCAAGTTTGTGATCGGTATTCTGGATGAACCTTGGATAGTCACATGTTCATATTAATTTTGACGTATAAAAAAATAAAAAAAATTTTTGAAATAATAATATTTTATATATGAATTGTATTATTGTATTGGTGGGATTTCCTAACCGTAATATATGCGTAGAGTTTAATCATAATAATCAATGGGCACACCCCTGCTAATACAATATTTCAACAGTTAAATTAGATCCACTAATAATATTCAGCACATCTTTTCTCAACAAGTCCATACATAGTACAGAGTACGTGTGGGCGGCTCCGCGTGGATTTAGTCCAAGTAAACTCATTTTCGATATCGTAAAGCTTATAGTATTCGGGGAATACTTTTGTTTTAAAATGTGTGCTAAATTTCACAAAGCATATATCGGTGATATACTCTGAACCGATTTTGCATCCCTCTTAAGTAGCTCATTGTTTTCCCAACCGGTCTTTGAGGGCCCACTTCGTCTGCGCCATAAAATGCAATGCGCCATGCGCATTTAGTTAATTTGCACTAACGAACATTAATTTTGATAATCGTGTAGCTTGTACGATGATTTTACAGATCTGACAGACGCCCCCAAAATAGCGTGGCAGGTGCAGGCCGCAAATATTGACCAGCTCCAATTGGAAAATCCTTTATTTGAAAAGGGATGCGTTGCGTCCTTTAAATCCTTTATTTGAAAAGGTTTGCGTTGAAAAGGAACGCGCTAATACTGAATCTAGGCACTGTGCCTTTTTTGTACCAAATAAGAAGGTAGGAGATATTCCTGACAACATTCATCAGGATTTCTCTTCAATCTCTTGTAATGGCAATTGCCGAATAAAAGGAGTTATTTGTGTGTAACGAATAGAAGGGGTAAGAGTTTAACACAATTTATATATGTGATAATTTGAAGGATATACGTGATAATTTGAAGGAAACATTTTATTTCAAGTTTGTCGTTTAGAAAGATATGGCGGAGACGAAACAATAATTGTGGCGTACACGCTGGTTATAAGAATTTATTTTAAATCTCTATTGCGGGCGTGGGATTACATGCTTTGATCGTTCTGTATTCTCGATAGGATGTACATATAGTCAAGGACACTTTTTATCATTATCTCTAATTTGTTAATGGACACACAAGTGCTACATTCAAATGAATAAAAAGAGCAACAACAAATGTAACAACAATCTAAATTTCCTATGATGAAATTTATTTTATTTGCAAAGAAATAAATCTTTGTTTTAGTTAGATAATAAATGTATTCGATTTTCAATATATATTTTTGTTTTCTTTCAAAATGAGTAATTTTATGTTTTTGTTAATTGTACTTTTCTTTAACAAAAGAAACTGTCCTACGAAAAATTTATGTCCTACGAAAATATTTGATTCTACTTCAAGACTCAGGAACAAACCTCTGATTCTGACATTATTTCCCTCACTCAAAAGTCTGATTATGCTGCCCTTTCACGAACTTGGTTAATTAAAAGAAATTTGTAAAAAGGGGGAAATGATATATCCGAACTGTGTTCCGAGTTGGTTTATCAATTTTGTGAGCGTTGCCACGAGCATGAAATAAACATTTATGTTTGGCTATTATCAAATTATGTTGGAAATATTGGTGCAAATACTGTCCAAGTGTGGAATAAGAGGGTGATGCAATATTCTGGAGTATAATGCAACTGTACACAGATTAGTTGCGGATGAGGAGAAACAGGCGCTGGAGCGTTCGCCCGGTTAACCAGGCCCGCTTGGTCAATGAATACTTCAGAAAAGTATTCCCTAAAATAAAATGGCGATGATGGCGTTTTTTGTTGTATAGAACGGAATTTCTAGATTTATGAGTTTTCTTCATTCATATTAGCAAATAACAATTTTTTTTTACAAATTTTTTACTAAAAATCTTATGCAAAATGTTTTCAAAAAATACTAAAATTGGTGACATATTGTGTTCCATGCTAATAGTCTCAATTACGATCAATTCCTTGAAAGGTTATTAAGAAAGAGAACAATATTTTTTAAGATACGGTTACATTGCAGCATCAGAATTTAAAGATATGAGATGTGGCAGCACGATTGAACTCTCAATTGACGCCACTCGTGAAAATATCAAAACTACTTTGATATTTGGCTAAATTCGTGTCAATAGACGTGTTGGGTAGCAACGCATAAACAAATATCATGTAATGACAGGGCTTTGACAATAGAAAAATAGCCCTTAAGGCAGCAGAATCATAACAAAAAAGGGAAAATCTGAAACCAGCCCAAAGCTTTCTAAGTGCGCAATAAATCTCTGCTTCACAAAACCATTTGTGAAAACTACGAATACGAACACGAGTACATCTGAATTGCTACCCACGTCTCGGACTTAGAAAATTTAGAAAAACAAGAAATATTTTGGGTGACCAAAATATAAAAATGCCTACCTAAGAGCAAATTCAAGTCTGCGTACGGCTCGTCGGGACCATCCGGAAACGCAAGTGAGAAAATGTTGTGACCCACTTTCGCAACCGTCACAACTTTTCACGATCGATTAAATTTTGTTCCTTATTTTCTATACAGGCGGTTTCAATTCAAAAAAACCGGTTTAATAGTAAAATTTATAAATTAGGGAAAATGCATTGAAAAGATCAGGAAAGTCCAAAACAATATTCGTACGCCATAAAAATATGCTGTATTGCATTCACATTTCAATTCAGATCAACTTAGCGATCTTATAACTAAAGAAATATAATTTTTAAAAACAACTGAGGACCCACTAAAAAAAACGTGTAATAGTTTAAACTTTGGACGGCCAGATGCTTTCATATACATTGGCTTTAGTGTAAATATATATTTCAATTATAGAAATAAAACAGGTGAAGTAACGCTTACTCAAAAGAGAGGCGTCGCAATAGACTGAATTTACTTAATTTCCAAAATAAAGTTCTTCATGAAGAATAATATTTTGGTTGAATTTCATTACTTATATCCCACTCGCTCTCTTCTAATTTTGTTTCTATCATAAGGTCATAATTTCGTGACTCACACTTCGATCTGATGTAACGAGCTCAATAACAAAAGTCTACACAAGTTTTACTGGCTATTGTGTAGTCGATAATTTGTTCGCCTAAATTTGTTTATAGATACATTTTACCATTTCCTATACCACTTAGTCTCTGACGCCAAAAATGTTTCATGCCGGTAATTTTATGATGTTACTTTTTTCCCTGTAATCGTGAATTTCGTTGACAGATGGATGGACAAACACAAATGGACGGACTGGTAGGGCCAACTCGACTTGAGTTGTTTCCAATTAGGTGCGGAAATTCCCATTAAATAAATTTTATGGTGTCAAAAAAAACGTATGTTATGAACATTGAACAAGTAATGTCATACCAATATTAAATAAGAATACAAAGAATACGAAATATCATAAATTATGACGCTGAACAATAAAGTAATTAAAGATAATTAGATAAATAGATAAGAACTGAACGCAGCCATTACTTCAATTATATGACCATAATTGTGAAACTATATTTAATGGCTTAAAGAAATATAATGTAAAATATAATGAGTTTAATATTATGAAACTTGGATATTTTTTATTGTATTAAACTGGCTATATGGTCTAATGGATAGTGGCGATATACATTTTTGTTTCCGACGCACGATTCACACTATTGTGCGCATGCTTGTATCTGAAATTTGATCCACATTGCAGGCGTATATGACAAACCCGTACAATATATTCGCGGTATTGGAGGAACGAATTTTACTTTGCAGTGCATTTAAAAGTGAATTGTAACAGATGTAACTAGCTAGAAGCTACATTGTATGACAAATAAAAATAATATAAATTACATAAACATCTCCTTTACCTCCATCATCCTACACTGAAAAAATGTATTGAACTGGAAGACTCTACAACTAGTCTACAAAAATCGTTCCATAAATCATTTATTAATCTACCATAAGTTTTAAGGCTTAATATACGTGCCCTTTAAAAAAAGAGTTTGAAAATTGTAGCTCTCTTTGAACAAGTCGTACATGGCTCCAACACCACCTCAATCCCTTTCTTTTTCAAAGATAAAAGCGGCAGTATTGGTTCTACTCGATTTTGTATTGATTTATTTCTTTCTGGATATTTTCGATAATTGTAGTCGAATTTTACAATTGTGTTATAACCAATTCAAACGTTCTTATCTCTTTGTTGCCACATATAAAGGCAAAGGTTGCTTGCGGCAAATTTAGTACTAAAACAAATTTAAAAAGACCACCTTGAACTCAGACATGAAAGTTGTTGCCCTCATAATTCTGTTTGCGGTTAGTAATAACGCCATAAACTATAGTGTGAACGAAACCAATAGTTTAGGGCGTATTGTTAGAGGACAAGACGCAAGACCTGGACAATTTCCATACGTTGTAAGAATGATTTTGCATCGTGAAAATGATGAGTTTTTGTGTGGAGCATCTCTCATTGGCGACAAATGGCTTCTAACAGCAGCTCATTGTTTATTTGAGTAGGTTAATTAATTCTCACTGATAAAACCATAACTGACTTTTTGTTTTATTTAACTACAGTGCGACAAGTTTCCAGGTATACCTGGGCTCCCTCACAATTAACGATGCTGAAGTAATCTATAATGTACCGATGAGTAATGTGATTATACATCCAAGCTTCGATATGAAAGATTTGTATAATGATATTGCTTTGGTAAGGATCCCGCCCACTGACCTGTGCGATTTAATTCAAGTTATTCATCTGCCTAAAATGACATTTTTCTCTCCAACCTACGCGGACGAAGTTGGCATAGTTAGTGGTTGGGGATATACAAATGACGATAATATTGTACCGCGTGTATTGCAATGGGGACACGTAATGATCTTGAAAAATGAAATGTGCGAAGATGTCACTCGTGATGAAATGTGCACAGCCATGAGCTCAATTTGGGCGACAATATGCCAAGGTGACTCTGGTGGCCCGTTAGTTCTAGAAAGGACTGGTGAATTAATTGGAATATCATCTGCTAGTGATAAAAATTCTTGTGTATCCGGTATAACCGCCAGTTACACCCGGGTTACAAGTTACTTGGGATGGATTAAATCGATTACTGGCATCTATTATTAATAGACAAGACACTAAATTAAAAATTTTGATCATTAAGAGACAAATAAAACCATTCGTTTAAGGAACGTTGAAATGATTTTTTTAAAATTTAGGGTTATTCGTGAGATCTTATAAAACATTCCCTTACGTTGTGAAATGTTATAAAATATTATTACACAGTTGTGAGTTTTTATAAATGGACTGCTTTAATATTATATCAAATGTGTCTAAGAAACTCTATCCTGATGGGGATGGTTGATAGTTGTCGATTGCCAGATTGGTTTCGTTGTATCCAAATAATTAAATCGATGTGTCGAAGTAAAACGTTTTTCAACCAATTCAAACATTTCAATCATGATCATTAATGTCATCGCTTTCATTTTCCCTTTCTTCATTTACTGACCATAATTAATCCTTGTTACAGCCCTAATCCCAACAGCCGGCTGTAACGAGCTATACAATGGAAAGCCTACGGATTGCTTATGGTCAGCAGAACCAGAATCTTATTTGGCAGCAGCTCTTACGCTCTTTTTCTCTGCGTGTACTTATAATTCTTTCTTATTATAAAGTGAAAAAGTATTTTTTTTCTAATTTCCGATTAAAAATCGGTTTCAATCGATAAATTGCGGACGCCCGGAATTATTTTTTAACCAGATAATATAAATAAATCCTGAATCCTTTTTCAGCCCGTTTCTCACTGACTTTTATCGACGAAATAATTTAAACAGACGTAATAATATCGAAATAAAGGTACCGATAAAGACCGGTGTAAAATGTCGTAATATAAATGACTTATTGAATTATTGTTTTCGTCGTTTATCTCTCAATTTTTTCAGAATATAAAACCACAATGAATAGTGTACGTTTGCTAGAGAGCCAATCAATCGCCACCAATTAAGCAGAATTTACACCAATCAGTCATCAAAACCGTTAAACTAATATTCAGTGTTTAAAACGTTCATGGGAATTATCTGTTTTACGAACTGTACAAAATTTACTTTATCGGATCCGTTCCTTTGCTAATTTCGTTCACAATTGAGTTTCACTTTAAAGTATATCAGTTGGACATAGCGAGCACGTGCCTGGGGGATGACATAAAGACGAATATGTTACGGCACGCTAACAGTCTTGAATATTTCTTTTAATAAAAGTTTCGTTATATAATGATCTTGATGAATAGAAATGTCTATTTATTGTCCTTTAAGTTAAATTTACATTACGAGATAATGCTCCAGAGGTGCCACGTAGTTCCAGATATTGCTAAATAAATTTTATAACTTCCTCTATTACTTTTAGTACTTCTTTGCTAGATATACCTTACATTACTAGATAGTACTAGTAATACACAGGACCTTCATCCTGAATTTTGATATATGTCTAATTGTTATTACGTCCTCTGATATCGCTTCTGATGTTCAAATAACGGTAACGCATAAATATACGGCAATCGTATTCAATTCATTGTTTCATTACGCTTATAGCTTCCAGTTTCCAACAATATCTTAGTTATTTTGACATTCCATTCTTTACCCGCTTGCCCGCCCAAGTATTTTTTTATTTGCAGATTCTGTGAGATTATTTTTATGTAGACTGGTACACAACCACTTCGTCTCCTAATTTCATTTGATATATCAAACAATACGATACCATATAAATGTAACGAACGAGCAACTTGAACAGTATTTCAGTGACCACCATATGGAGTAAAACAATCTGCATTCATTTACATGTATTTGCAAACAAGACTCATCAAGGTGCCTTGAATTTTTCATATTTTAACTTAATTTTTTTTTTAATTTTTCATTTTAACTTCTTTGAATTGTGGTTCAGAGAAGGTGCATTCAACAAGTTCGTCGGCATAAGTGTTTGAAATTTTGTATTAAAATAATCTTCTGATGCTAATTCTGCATTAATGCCTTTATTTATATTTCAATAAAAAATAACGTATATCGATACAATAATTGTTTCGGTTTTATGATTACATCGTTTATAATCTTTTAAAGGGTTTCCCAACAAGAGTCGATATTGAAATGGAATAAAACAAGCTGTGTGTGAGGCATTACCGATTTTTTATTTGCCTCATTTATGCCGTTATGTATGGAATATAACATCGTTCAAATATCCGCCCCGGCTACGAAATGTGGAGCGGATCCGAGAGGCCCAACTTTGAATTTGAGCGATGGCTTGGGCTGTGTTGAATTTAAGGGAATCGGTCGATTGCGGCTTATTCACCTATATCTTCGACTTCAGAAACCCCCACACTAAAAAGTCTAATGGGGTCGAATCTCACGATCACATCGCTGTGTGACTCGAAGCGCCTACGTCGTCGCTACGTCCATGTCGCTCAATTTGAGTGCCAGTCCCGTTGCGATAGGGGCAAAAAATGGCAATGACTAGTCTGGTCCATTGAAGTTCACTTACCACGGACTAGACTTGGCTAGTTCCGAAGCCTAACCAAAGGCTTTAAAACGGTGCCACTGGTGGTGAGCACCTAGGGTTGTTCGAACCCCGCTAAAATAAAGCCCACATAGATAGCTCATCGTGCGTAGGCTTCCTAGTGGGAGCTTTGGGGTGGCTGTGGTTAATACCCAAAGTTTACGCGGGTAGAAACCATTGTCTCCACGTAAAGTTGCGTGTGGAGGAGTCCCACTCCCCCAACTCAGGAGCCGGTAGCCAAATACCGGCAGAGGAATGTCCTGTCCTATCCAGGCTTCCAAGGTATACAAATGATGCAATAGGGCAAAGTTGCTGCCGTGGTCGTTGGTTGCCGATATATAAGGTATTCACAAAGTCTACCTAGCAACACCGATGTGCGAAGGCCCGCCGCGGACTTAAGCCAACATGGCAGATGTCCACGTTAAACACAAAGAGGCATCTGTAGCGCATGTCGTTGACGGTAATAGCCTCACCAACACCGTTTTGGGAAAAGTACGGACCAATGACGCCGCCGGTCCAAAATCCGCACAGAACAGTAACTTTTTGTGGATGCATTGTCCGGTCATTGTCTGGCGAAACTTGGGTGGGTTAACGTCATCCCATAAACGACAATTTTGCGTGCTTACACAGCTATTCTCCTAAAAATTCCCCTCGTCTCCAAAAATGATTTTTCGGTCAAAATTGGGTCGAAACGAACACTTAATTTTATAATAAAGTTTTATTATTTGGACGTGCTGCTCAATTACGTAACTTGCCATGGTGACTTGGCATTACTGACTAAATTACAAACACCATATTTACCAGACGCCGGCTAAACAACATGACCGCTACAGACTGTCAACATCGACCACTCTTATTGAAAAAAACCCTTTACACATGTAAGAAAACAATCTAACTCATTAGGTGCCTTGTACCTTTTAATCCTGCCTAATGGGTCATGTTTTATGGAAAAGCCCCATTTGCAACCTATCAATTTTTTAAGGCTAAGTTATCCAATAATTCCTACGTTTCCTTTTTCATCAACGCATTACACTACTTGCACTGCGTCATTTCGTTTCTAGATCTCTTCTGGTCTCAAAAATTAATCAATAATCACGGTTCCTTTTGTACAAAATGTAAAGTTTCAAATAAATGTAAAGTTTCAAATGGCAATATTAAAACTCAGTTCTCAAAATGTTTGTCTTGTCTCTTGCGTTTTTCTTCAACAATATTTAGAGTTTGTGATTATTCTTTTGAAGGAGTGGTAATATTTCTCGGTTTGTAATGATTCTGGGGAATCTTCTACTTAACTTATTTGATTTGTGGTTCAGAGTATGTGGTCTTCAACAACTTTGTCTGTCCTATATTGGGTGTGAAATGCACCATTAACACGGCTTTGGTGTGAAACAAATTTGCATTAAAAAATTCTCTGATGTTACTTGTGCGTTAACGCTTTCATTTACAATAAAAAGAATATCATATCACTATAGAACAATTGTTTTGGTTTGCTGATTACATCGTCTATAAACCTTTGATATATTCTGCAAATCCGACAAAATCTTTTTAAATTTTAAAAGTACTGGCCATTTATATTATAAATTAAAATCAAAAAGAAAGCTCGATGATTTCTAATATATCAATTTGATCCCGAGTTTTTTTACATACACCTTCCCATTTTATCATGAAGAGCCGTTTTGTTCGGTCACATTATAAACCAGACTGTTCTCTGGTGTATAACACAATTTGTTTTTATCTTACATTCAAATTTTCATTTCTTATTAGCGCATTCTAAACCGTTATATGTGCATAAACATTTAATTTTTCAACAAGTTCGCTTTTCGAAAATTGTTCTAAATGTTTTCAACTCTGTAAAAAGTCAAACTTTTCTTTTAAAAAATCGTGTTTCCGTACTTCGGCAAAAATCATCAATTACTAGTAGTAAATATAACTTTCGGTCGTTTCCATAACGATCTTAACATAAGCTGAGTATGTCCGACGTTTTATTGCCAACATACTATACCGTACACCCGAAATTTTTAGCGTATATTAAGTTCGTTCCTCCGTTTATAACACATTAAAGGAGGTTTGTCAGGTATGGAAAAGTATATATATTCTGGCTCAGAACAAACTCCTGAGTCGATTTAGTCCCCCCCCCCCGTCCGTCCGACTGTATGTCTGTCTGTCTGTTTGTCTGTCTGCTGAAATCACGATTACGAATCAACGAAAAGATATATGGTCACAAAACTTGACACAAATATTCTCTCTTACGGCAAGCAGGTTGGTATGGTACGGTTGAGAACCACGCCTACTTTTTATAGCTTGTATGAATGTATGAACATTCAAACCACAGTTTCTACGTTTATAGAGCGAATTTGAAGACAAAATTTTATCCTGGAACTGAACTACGAGTACTAAATTATTTTGTAAGAAGTTGGCGTATCTAAGATTCGGCCAGGCCAGAGATAGCACCTTTACTTATTAGTTCATTTCCAACCATTTCGATGAACGCACTAAAAGAACTCTATATAAAATAACTATACATTGGACTGACATAACTGTGTAATGAACTAAAAGAACTAATCCTATTTATTGAATAAAAGGAAAGCACGGACGAGTCGAGCGAAAGAACGAATAAAATATTTATTGCACTATAAACTAGAGGCAGAGATAAAGCGATAGGCCATTTCTTATGATATGTTGAATTCACGTGCACAATGTATGAGAAACGGTCCGATTTTGTGTTTGTTTGCTGTGCGTTTGCCAAATTTTTTGGCCGCACTCACACACGGGACATTTGTTGCAAGACATTGGACTATTCATTTATTTGTCCTCGATTCCGCTAACACATAGGACAGATTGGAATGTAGGTTGTATTTTTTCAATAAGACTTATTACTACATTTTGCTATCATTAAATACTTTTTTGCTCATGCGAACGTTTTCAGTACTTTCGAACATTATTTGATTACATTTCAATTTGTGGGCGCGTTGTGTTGATTATGGAAAATATTGAAGAAATTAAAATTGCGTTAATTTCTTCATTCCGTATGAAGATGCATACATAGTAAAATCGATTAAAAAACTGTAGAACGATTGGAAGTTGGCAAATCCCGTCGAAGAAGCTGCTGGTTTAAAAACTGGCGAAAGAAACGGTTCAAATGGAGCCTGGAGGTTCTGATAAACAGCATCCAAGTGTGATAAATATTCTTCCGGAATTATTTGCCAATGTCAGAGAAATGTGCTAAATTTCTGAATTTGGTCCAAACCGTTTTGCAGAAGGCTGAAATACATATGAGAAACCTTGCACCACCGGATGAGCAGCTGTCCGTAACCTTGCGATATTTATCCACAGGAGAATACTGCGTAAGCTTGGAATACCAAATCACATTATCAAATGCAATCCTAGTTATTTTTTAATTTTTATTAGGTACTTAGTTATTTTTAATCAGCTATTTTTTAATTTTTATTTTTATATTGATCAATGTTAGGCTTGCCTTGGAATATGATGCACTGTTCCATTCCTTTCCTCCAAAATGCATTGAAAGTGTAAATATTTGTAAACACAGTATTTTAATGCAAAAGTCATCGAAAATTATAAAATAATAGGAAAGAATTATTGACTCTAATATACAATATAATAAGATTTTTTCTTAATTCTAGCAAAAATAATATAGCTGTGTATGCAGTCCTAGCAACAGCCTTGATCGAATAATCCATCCTCAAAATTCATAATGGTCTTTTCTAAATACAATACAAATGCATGCCTGACTTCAGTCATAATATTCTGTTTTGTCGATACGACAACCCGCCGTTTGGTGTCCCCAGTAAATATCAAGGGACATAAGTGCCGCACAAGGGACAAATTCATTCGTTGATAGTCCACAGTTCATTCCGTCGTTGTGACGGTAAAACAATAACAAATTTGACGTCCCCCGCGACAAATGTCCATCAAAATTATGTTTAACATCGGCCTGACCGAAACTTATATAACTTACATCCGTGATGTTCATAGAGTTAACAACTTCTTAAGCTGTAAGAAGTTGTTAAAAAGTTAATCAAGTGTACTTGAAAAGCTATGAAACTGTATTTAACTATGACCTCACATAGTGGCTCACATCTTACTAAACCAGATAAACTGGTTAGTTTTAGCCCATTTTCAACAACAAATGGCCTGCAGGGAGCAAAATATTCGTGGAAGATTTCATTCTTATTCGCAATTTTTTTTTCATAGAGACATCCCACGACTGTTTGCACCAACACGTTTCCAGCAAGGTCGCTTTTTTCACGAGTTTGAGAATTTCATCTGAGAAATTGAACTATAAACTCGAATCAGTCCACATTTAAAACAAAAGGCGCAAACTTTTTCTCATCCGACTTTGTCCTCTTTCAATCCCAGATAACTTAAGATAATAGAATATTCGTGCCAAATTTCGGTATTCTGTAATTGTGGCTTCACCAGCTAGGCAGGCAGGCAAACCGACAACCAGACAAACAGGTAAACAGCTAGAATAGTCTCACTTTGGAGAATACCAAAGCACGCAGTCAAGGGACAAGGATTTTCGAAACGGTTTTGAAGTGAAATTTACTTCACTTAAACCGTTTTTCGCGCCATCTACGTCGGCACATATTTGTTGAAAAATGTAATACTATTGAATCGTACAATCAAATGTAAAGGAGATACACTGTAGGGTGTCCAACTTTTTTGAACCCTTGGAGTGTTGTCGAAGTGTTATTTTATCGTTCATTCTTTAGTAGGTACTGAATAGAGTTAAAACGGCAATACGGATTTCAGTAGACATTGACATTAATTAATTTCAATAGACATGACTCTTAAATGTAAATTTTTTCCGGAAAAAAGGGAATTTTCAATGAAAATAAAGTGTCTCCCGTTATGTCTCTTCAATTGAAGTTAACCCATAACGTGTGCAACCTTTTAATCATTTATCACTCACACACAATAAAAAAAACAAACATTAACAAAGGTCACACATAATAGAATTTAAATTTAAATACGTCAATTTGGAATTTTGACACAATAATTTTGGCAATATATATCTCGTTCTACCACACCAGATGTAGAAATAGGCAAAGATATATGTTTTTTTTTCGAACTTCGAATCAGGGAAGTAAACTGATCACTCAGAAATTTAGGCTGGCTTATGAAAAATTCACAACAATTTAAATGTAACAAACCCGACACCTATGTAAACCAGTTTTATGTGAACAAGCTGTTAGTAGGGCTAATACTTTATTGATGAGCTTTATCTCAATAACTAAAAATTTTACATTAAATTAGGGTATTTGGATGATGCACCCAAACTTTGTCCCTTATATGACACATTAGTCAAATGAAAACATATATCAATTATTTTGGTTTTGAAGAGTTCAAAGGACTTATCGATTTTCAGAATTCAGACGAAACTCAGTCAATATTTAAAATGATAATTATCACTGAATTTTCTATTTACAATTGAATTTGCATTTCGTTTTGTTTTCCCAAAAATAAAAAAAAGAATCGCCCACACTGTTCTAAAAGTTATCGAATTTCCATCGCTTTTACGAATCCTCAACTGATTTGCACTATTGGTTGAAGCATTTTACTATTCAGTGATATTCAAATTTTTTAATAGAAATTATTTTCATATTATTTAACTTATTTACCCATTTTTTTAATAAGTCGGAATTATTTTGAATTTATTTGTGATTTTAAATGCAGTTATATTTAAAATTGAAATTCTCATAGTAATTGCAAACCTGAAGGGATATTAGTTCACTTCTTCCGTTCGTAACGCATTAAAGGAAGCGTTGTATTGAAAGGTGTATACGATCTTATATGTCTACTTCGTACCAACGATCTAATCAACGTACCATTGATATCTTTCAGTTAATTAATTAAAATATCTCCTATCAATTATGATTAGTTTTGATTATTCCACGATTCCTTTTTCGATGATTATAATTAGAGATGGAGGGACACTTTAACTCATTTTTACTTTCGTTTTTCTTTCTGTCCTCACTAACATTATTTAATGTAGGTGTGATTACCTCTTTCATTACAGAAAATCATAAAATGCGTTTTGTTCAATTTATACATAACCGTTTTTCTAGATATAAAATCCATTGCATACGACTGTGGTTTTTCATTTCTTATGACAGGATGCAAATATTTCTGTTGTGATATCACAGCAGATTTTTGCATATTATGTTTCGTCCGGACTACGATGTAAGTACTGATTAACTAAAGTTCCCTCTCTTTCTCCCTCCTGTATCTCAATTTCCTTTACCTCCTCTGTCTCTTTCTCAGAATGCTACGACGTATGAACGAAAACTCATTTCCGAACGCATGCTGTTTATTTTACTAAATATGTTGCACATTCCAAGCAGCAGATACGTGATGTGTGAATACTGGCGATACTCGAATATATTCATGAATTTTGAAAAATGTATTAGAAATACAAGGAAATCAAAACATTAATAATGGTCCTCACTTACACAAAGCTCACTTCATGCAGGAGCACTTTTTGCGTAACGACTATCAACTGTTTGCAGAAATCTAAATGAAGTCATGCGTATCGGACGTTTTGTAGAAAAACTTGCAAAATTGCAAATTATATTTCTCACAAAAGTTGACACCACAAAACACCTGGTGTTTTAATGAACACGGTGCAAATACAACTTGAGATTCTGTTTAATAATCTGGGATTAAATATCTTAACAAAACAAACCTGTGACAAAATTAGTTTTACAAAACTAATAAACGACAAAAACTCGAACGACAAAACACCGAAGCGAAAATTGTGAAATTGTTGCATCAAAATTAAGTTTGTGCAAATCCGCCTCACATAAACTTTTAAACCCTCGTAGAGGAAAATTGTATGGAAATTAGTTCTTATACGAACGCTTGTGTTTTTCTGAGTCATGGAGAAATATACGCTGAGAGTTTTCAGCGTGAAACGATATATTATTAAAAAATTAATGATTTTTAATGTCAAACGATAAATATAGTGAAATCTGTTAACATCTTTTTATGATAAAATATTCAGAAATACAGTTTAAAGAAGCAATACTTATTACTTTGGGTGTTGAAGTTGGTGATAAAAGAAAAGAGATATACTCTGAAGGTGCGTAAACTTTTAAGCATAACTTTTAATGTTATTGAAGCTTTTGATTAGTATGAAGTATAAAAGTCAAATTGACGAAAGGCATTCCAACCGTAACTCAAAAGCAACAATTAAACGTTGTAGTGTACGAATAAATACACAGATAAAATATTTTTAGTACAATTCATAAAAATCATTTCAAGCATTTCTGCCTTTATTTAGAGACGTACTGCCATATTTTAGAGCTACGAAGAACCGAAAAAAGAAAATTATTTTCGAATACAGATCTCAACTTTTTTCTTTAGCTGAAAAAATGAAAAATTTTGCAATGTGTTATTTACAAGTTTCCGTGTGAAATGCGGAACAAGTTCGCAATTTCAGCAGACAATACTTAAAATATTTCATCACGTACCTTAATAAGTTCTGCTATCATTAGTATTATACTCTTGTAGTTTACTAATAAGGTTAGAACAGGAATAAACGTAAAAGCCTCATAAATGTTATTTGCCTTTTGTGTTGTTATACCAGAAACGTGTGCTGTTGCATGAGTTTGGAATGTACAAGAGGAAATTTGCAATATGAGACGCTCTTTGGTTTTGAAACAAAGAGTTTTGCAACGTATCCTTTTTTCAAAGTCTTCTCAGAAAATGTGTGGACTTCTCCAAAACCCGAAACGTGTGTGGAGGAAAAAGGGAAACATGAAGGAAATGTCCTGTGTTAAAGTCTTAAACAAGAAAAATAGAATCACTCAGAGATCTTACGCAATTCTATCACTGCTGTCTCTTAAATGTTGGAATTAATTTGAAAAACCTTTAACAAAAGTTGGGAAGAGTATTCTAGGCAAAGATTTTGTCAATGAAACCGCATGGACTTATTGAACGTATTTAATGTATATTATTATTTTTTATCAGATAAGAGCCATCGTATTTTCCAAATAATCTTCTCTTCTTCATCTTGAAGATTACTTTTTTTCATTGTGTAACTTCGTGATGATCACCAAATTTTTATTCATTGCAGAAATAATACAATGGAGAAAAAGTTAAATTTTCGATGAAATGGAAGATGAAAAGCCAAACATCAAAATGCGTTTTTTAATCCTTCTGGTCAATCAGTTCTGATATTAAGAAACATGTTGAAAAATGAGTTGCCAATGGTTTTCCTTTTATCCCATAGTTCTGTTTCTTATTTCAGGAAAAAAACAAGCGATTTAATTTTTCCGGTCTTCCGGAATAAATTCTGGAGAAATTCCAATCAACATCGGTTGGCTTATTTCGGTCGATCCAAATGGTATAGCCCTTTCCCCCTCCTACCAAAATTATACCGTTTTTTTATGACAACTTCATTGATGAATTAAATTTAAAATTTTGGGGACATTTTTTGTTCATGTGGTAAAGAATGAGAGAAAATATTTAAAGAAAATTGTAAACTTCTTTCATTCCTCTCAAGGGCTGCATTGACTTAGTTTTCTGTCAACAAATTATGTCATTTTTAATGAAGCAATTATTTGTTTAGGTAAAATTTTGGATGGATTAGACATTTTTTAATTCAATTTCGGTATTTTTATTACGGATTGTTTATAGAATCCATAAGTATATTTTTCAAAAATGTAGATATAATTTACACTTTCCAAGATTCAAGAGGAAGGTACTTATGTTCTCCCACTTCCTCAGAAAATTGTTTTCTAAAAAATAAAGATAATTAAACACAAACTTTGCAAACAAGGTATATAAAGTAGTTGTTGAAGTATTATTTGTCATTTAAGATAATAAAATTTAAGATGGTAACATATTGTCTTTTTCCAGGCATTTTAAGAGCTGCTTGTTGAATTGAAAAGAATTACTGAGATAATTAGAGAGAATATATTAGTCATTGTTGCCCCAAATTATTCCTAAATATCGTCATGGGCACTAACAACGGAGCTTAATTTACAATAAAGTGTGTTTAACTGTACACGTACACCTGAAGATTTTAATGCTCTACGTCTCTTAAATCTCCTATTCTCAATACAGTCAGAGCAAAAGCAGCACCATGAATCATAACAAATTACAACATACTTACTATAAGAAGTTATCAAAAGTATTCATTGATAACAACCAACTGACATCAGACAGCGAGTGCTTTGCCACCTTGTCTGTAACGTACCAACGAGCATCAGCTGTACGATAATATTGTTAACAGTTTATTTGTTAACAGTCTATCCACAGTATTTCATTCAATTTTGCTGCAGGATGTCATAAGATAGTGCCACAGTGTGTATGGAAATTAATATGCAAACTCAGTCGTTGGTACGAATAACTCATTCAGCAAATGTAAGTTTGGAATTCTACGTAAAATTAAAACGTAAGTTCAAGCCAATTACAATTACTTGAAATACGTAATTTTTAATTATGTAAAATTTGAGAAACGTGAAAATAAATCCAACATATTTTAAGTAAATAAACGTTTCGATGGTCATCACATAATTATAAAATGCATTTAATGCACTTAATTATAAAAAACGACAAAAACAACAAAATTATAAATCTCATGTATAATGTCCGATATTTCATCATTCAACGAGTACAACGAATTACCATTCCAACGACCATTCCACCATTCAAAGAATCTGCCTCCCAGGATTAGTAATTACTAGAAACTATCAAATAATTCAAATATTCGTTAGTTCTTATTAAGTAAATCGTCCAGCAAGTGAAGGGCGATTCCTAATTAATCAACCAAGACCAACGAGTTAGTTAATTTTGTTGGAAACGTATAAATTGAACTCGAATCGGTCAAGTGAATGAACGAGTGAAAAGAATCGATTGTTGAAGCCATTCAGTTACTAGCTATCTATAGTCGATAGTTCGTAAAAGTAACTAACATCATATTCCGTTAGTACCAATCGAAGCTAGAATAGATACAACAACTGATAGGAGATAACAATTGGTCTCCTACATGTGGATACATAAACAAAACTGATGATGGAAAATATATGTCGCACACAAAAGGTTTAGGGAAGGAAAATGAAACTTGAAAAATTGTTGTTTAAACCCAAATTGGAATTTTCATAAAATATTTATTTTTAATTGTTACGATTTAGTGTATATTCGTTTCTAACTTGAATTAAAATTAATCCCACAGAATGTTCTACGCAACTTTTCGAGGAATTTAACCTCGTTGTTCTTCACAAAAATATCGATTTAATTTTTGGAATTGTAGACCAAAGTGAGGCTAAAATTTTAAGATAAATTTGAAAAGATCAATCGTCTAAAGGTAACTTTATGTTAAAATATGGACAAGTTTTACTGATATCTGTAGTTTGGAGACCTCAGGTAAGTATTGTTTCCATTTTACGGTAATCACCACAAAAAGTAGAAAAGAATTGAACACAATTCTAGACTCATATAATGATGGTGGTGATGCAGAAATGAATTCGTAGATCAATGCTCAGATTCATGAGCTTCATATACAATATGATTTTATTTTGAACATGGTTCGATTTATATGTCTCCTTTCGTGTACGTGTAGTTAAAAAATGCTTGCATACGCAAAGCAAAAGCGATTGCATATGACAATTTTGGGCTCCGGCGAAGCTTTCCGTGAGCAGGACGCTGCCTTCACTTCTAAGAGTATGTTGATAAAATTTCTCAGTTAATAAAATCCTGGATTCGCTGCTAGAAATGTTCCTGTATAAGGTATCCCCGTATTACTTTTGTTCACTAGACTTTAAATAAAAAATAAGGTTTTTGTGGTATCGGAATTTTGTCTTTCAAGGTTTCGCCGCTCCAGGATTTTGTCGTTTCAAGATTGTTTGTTTAGCAAGTAGTATATATACATAGTCGTACAGTTCTGGGCCAAAAATGAAAATTCCTTCCACATTTATAATGCTAAAACCCTTATTCCTCTACCCGTCAAGAGTTTCAAAAATTTCCTTTTAAATTTTAAATTAAAGGAATTACTCTTTCTTAATTTTTGAGAATAATTCACTTACTAAAATAAATGTGTCAGCATTTGGTTTCTTTTTTCGCTTATGCATTTCGAATTGTAATGGAGAAGAAAAGGGACGATATTACCTATCGCTTATCGCTACAGCATTTCATAAAACAATGTTTACAAAACCCACTAAGGTTATTTACTTATCATAATGTTTACAAAATTGCGATTTGTCTCCAAATGGGATGGAATGAAAACTGTAAAAGGCGGAAGAGGATTCACAAAATAAGAAACTCATTTCAGGTGGAACCACAGGGTTATCTTTGAGTTTATTTATGAAAATTGTCTTCAGTATAAGTATACTGAAGTATACTGAAGTTTACATACATAAAGTTTACATATAAGTTTGATACAGTATACTGAAGTTTAGTATATATAGGATATAGAATAAACGATTTTTACATAGAGTTAAACCCAAATAAATCATGCTTCCTTTCCTGAAGTCCGACTAAAGCAACTTTTTCACTGAAAAATAAGGAAAGCAACGAGCTCGAGTGTTCCCCATGGTAACTTTTAAAATCTGGCATCTCTTTGAAGGGGATTTTTCGCGTTACTAAATTAAATTTTTGCTACAGAGAAGAACGCACGACGGTAAATAAAGACTTTTCCGTGTTTATAAACGCAAATGGGCGTTTAACGAGATGCTGTGTGTACCCGAGGGTGAAGAGAGTATAGTTTTTTGCCTGTAATAAGGATTCAGCTTATACTTTGTAACAAGATCTGTCCCTACTTCACGGTCTTAATAAAAATAAAACCTTCAACAACATAAAGATGAAAGCGAGGAGCTAAAAATCAAGTCCGGGATGTCTGTTGTGAGTAAAAGGTGAAAACGAAATAAATACGTAAAACGTTGAGTGGAAATATGTAAGGAAGGAAAATAGTAAAGCTATCTCTTCTTTAAAACCGATCGTAGAATAGAAATGGAAACGGAAATAGGATTACTATATAGTATGGAATTATTTATGAAATTAGTATTTATCAGATGATATTGTATTAAAATATTTACATCAAGAAAACGTAAAAACGAAACTGGAATTTTTTAGAATTCCCTTTTTCTCAGTTTGATAGGTATGCACAATGTAAATGCGAAAAAAGCGACAAAACTTTCCCAAGACGAAAATTCGTTTCTTTGTTTGTATTTCCACATACCCCATCATGATTTATGTAACGTTTCCACAATCGCCAATACAAACCGCTATCGCCCATCATTTCCTTTGCCGCAATGGGGATTATAATTTACTGCATATTGGACGTATTATTTTGTTAGAAGTAAAAGATGAGTGTGTAGGAGAAGAAGGCAGAGTAGAAGCAGGAAACAATCTAGAAAACGAAGAATGTAAATAGTACTTATAATTAATACTTATGTTCCGAATGAACTCAACACAACAAATGCTTTGAAGTAGAGTAAAATTGTGGCACTTACCTAATGTGTGCGCATAAATACAAACTTATCTACAAACTGAATATTAAAGAAAGTATCCAATGTTTGGAGATAACACATAGTTTGTCAGTTGACCGGGCGCTTGATAACCAAAATACTTTTATGTGCGACCATAAGCCACGTGTACCTGATAGTAATTTTGGTATTCATTTTTCTCCATAACGCTCTCTAAGGCTTATAAATATATCTGTTTCTGTTGTTCAAATATCTGTTCATTTATTCTCTTCTTATGCTAATCTTTCCTAACCTTCTTCCGTCACACGTTTCCTCTTTCCTTCCTTACTAAGTCCTCTCCTTTCTAGCTTTCTTTTCTCTATCCTCTATTATTTTGTTTGTTATCAACATCATCATCGTTCTATGGTCTCTGGTTATTAGCCATTATCCTGACACATGTGAAGCCACAGCTTATCGTGTCAATCAATTTGACTTGATGTGTTAAAACTAGCTTTGCAGCAAAATGATCAAACATGGATTATATTTTTCGGGGTAACCCTGTCAATTGGAAATCTTTTAATTTTTGCAAAGTATTTCCAGCGGCTCAATGCAGTTCCAGAACTTTGCCAGATTGTGATATAAATTGTTCGTTAGTTGTCGGATTTGCTGATGCATTGTTTTTGATAGGATGTCGTGAACAACTTTCTACCGGACAGGCGATTTGTTTTCATTTTGTTAGCACGCCAATGAAAATAGTTTTTGTTGTAACGTAAATTTCTTCCCTATAGACTTTAACTCCGAGTTGCCAATGGTCGCGTCAAACATTCACTTTTAGAAATAATCGGGCTTTACAGTTAATTTACTCCTAAGGCTCAGCAATTGCCATATACCATTTATGTACCCTGAATTTTAGCTCTGAACCCTAAAATGTAACGAAATGCAAAATGAGTGGAAAAGGGCCTAATGGACGATCTAGGACGATGGACGGATTTCTTTTATATAGTTCTTGTGTTTGTTATCAATAAACGTAAGCGAGGAATTTATTATTATTCGTAAATATATCAACACGCTCAAAGATAAGCCGCCACCTGATGGGCGGTACGATATTATTGCCCGATGGCTTTTAAAGAAAATTGCGGCCGTTTGCAGAATTTGTTTGTAAATTTGCTTGTGGGATTTTTGATATCCCGCAAATCCTGCAATAGGCTTGGAATTTTTTGAAAAAAGTAGTTACCTAAATTAATTCTAATTTTAGGAAGTCAAAGTCAAAATTAATAACAATATCAGAGCCTAAAAACACGCAAAGGTTCCTCAAACTGCATTATTAGGAGGTGAGTGATATTTTTTCACTTATAGAGAGAGAAAATAGTAAAGGAAGAATAATGTGTCAGGATAGGATATAAATTTGATTACATTTGAAGGCTAGTGTCTGTGATACCAATTTTATTTTAAAATGATTAAACACATTAAGGCGCTAAACCTTAAAATTAAAAGTTTTGAAAGAAGTTAATTAAAGGTTAAAGGAATTAAGGAATAGTGCATAAGCATTTCGTGAAGAAAAGACTACCATTTGTAGATTGAAAGCAATGGAAAGAAGAAAAAGAAATTAATATAAATAAAATTATTTTTATATTAATTTTTATGTTAAATATTAATTTTTATTAAACAGGTAACGAAATAAGGTAAGGAGGCAGTGTAATGAAATATATATTACGTAAAACTATTACATTATAGTCTACTTTGCACAAAGAGCATTAAAATTTTTAAAAATTTTATAAAAAATTAAAAAAAAATAAACAATTTAGTTTGAAAATAAATGAATAATCACATATATGAACAATAAATAATACTATATAAAAACAAATTCTTTTCCAAATACGGCAAAATCATTTGATTTCGAAATGGTTTTCTGTCCTTTTTTATCTCCTACGACTCTTAAATCATTACCATTAATAATTTCTGTTACTGAATTTAAAGAAATGAAATTGCTTTAAATGACAATTTGTAAGCTCCTTAGGCAAAGAAACATGACATGGAAAGGACCTTCTAAAGTACCCTACATTCGTAATTCTCATTCATTCTGCCTACGAGAGGCTGACATATGGAAAATTGCATTCACTCCATTTTTAATTAATTTTCACGAAGTTTTAATTACTTTTCTGCAATACTTTGATTAATTTATAAAAAAATCGGCAAACGAATCTCATCATCAATAAGCAGACGAGAATAAAAAACTTGGGGTAGATCATGAGGAAACGACGTAAAAAAGACAGTTTATTGTAACCAAAAAGTTTAATGAAAAGATTCTCAGCTTGCAGACTGTGCAAATCTATTTTATCCTACTTTTTAATTTATATGAAGTGCGAATTCATTTCGTGCCTGCGAAGTGAGTAAATTATAGTTATCCGACCATAGTCAGATATTTGTGTCAGCTGGCTGGATGAAGCGCCATTTGTGGTTGTGTGGCTAAGTCACTGTAAAGCACCATTTCCATCACTGGCTTTGTTTCTAAACTTTGCTTCAGACAGCAGATTAAATGCACTTGAGATAAATTAGATTAATTTTAATGGTCAGCCGTATTACGTTGACTCAGGACAGGTCTAAATGATAGGTGTGATGAACGCTTGCAATGATTGACCAAATTCTTTGACTAACGGCTAACGGCTAACGGCTGAGTTGCGGGTAATATCGGTTTGTGAACGGTATGTGAATATCGGTTGTGAATGCTTAGAAGTATGATGATGTATGATTATATAAAATATTTATATGTAATAAAATATTACATATATTCAGATGGCGTGTAATTTTCCAGCACCCAACAATCTATGAGTGAAGTGATATATTTTTAGGTACTAATTTGACGAATTGCATATTTTGTGTGATCTTTTATTATTCATATGCACAAGGCACGGAACGTGAATTCATTGTGGGTGATCTTGGAATTAATCAAAAAACGTCTAAGAACGAGGCGTGTAATAATGGCGGCCTAATGAGAATTTCATTCATTGACCCACACAATCATTCATAGGAATACCATTATTAACGCATGAATACATACCCTCACTAAATCACACGCAAATAATTTGGGCTAAATTATTTAAAGTGTATTATGGTTTCCTACTGCGTTGTTGGTTCGTAGAAATTAAACATAAACTAAAATACACATTATATGCTTTTTCGCCATCTGTAAGTGAATGTGAGGGTAAGCGGTATGGTATGTGGTTGAGGAAAGCATGTTCTCACGGTTTTCAAAAATGCCATCAACATCTTGCGTCTTGCACCTCGCAGCGCCTTTATGGGGTGTACGTCGTTTGCCTCCCCTCAGAACTCTTTGTATGGCATGGATTAATATACTGTAAAATTATTTTTTCTGATACTAAGCTTCCTTTCCTAATTTTCATCTCACGGAAATTTCAAGATATTTTCACTGAAAATAACAACCAGAATTTTTGAAAAAGGAATTCATACCACGGCGGTATTTTATCTCTTTTATTTTCGTTCATTATTCTAAAGCCTGATTTCGTATGCGGTTATGGTTTTCACTGACGTCTTCCACTCATTCCCTCTCCCGCGATTAATTTCAATAACATTCTGCTCTGTAGAAGGCAGAAGTGGCAAACAGCGAATTGCAGTAGCAATCGCGAGAATAACAACACTTGCTGAAAAGGCAGGATTATTAATATTGCACCTTTCATTCATTCATTCATTAATTCCTCCATTCATTCATTCCTTCAATACCAACAATTCATTGTTTAAGCTTCGTGTACAATAAATCTTATGTTCATCCTACAGCGATGCTTAATTTTACGGGATGGCTTTATGGTTACTGCTTCTGTTGCCGTTTTTGTATCTGTTGCTTTTGCCACTGTGATGAGTTTGTTGTTACTCTTTTCGAAACTAATTCCATTGTTTATTGTTTAAAGTTAACAATAGTAAAAATAAAATTTTGCGGGAGTTTTTCAGCTTTTTGTTTTTTATCTAGAGTGATGATGCGGTTTCGGCGGGTTTCTGTGGTTGTTGCGCATTTAATAAAATATGGACTTAAATATTGAAGCGATCAGATTTAATGCGTGGTTAGCTGCAGTATTGTCAACACTTGGAACATTAGTTGCGATGGCGGAAAAGATTATGGCTATTAAAACTCGATGCTTGACCGCCTTTTCGTGGAGTGTTATAATTTCTTTTATATCGGGCTTTTATTCAAAAGGTTGAGAAATGATTAGCAAGCAAATTATATACTTCGTATAATTAATACTGCGTCGATTGCCGTCATTATTGCGACAAAATTTATCTTTATATTCAATATTAACACTGTAGATTAAGCTTATTTGCGAAAAACAGTAATCAATTAATTCCAGATAAAAAGTTTCTAAAAAGAAAAGGCGAAAATATATATTTCAAATTCCATTACGGTCCGAAATTCCCAAATAAAACTGACAAAATTTCGATATCGTCTAACGAAGTGAAGGCAACAAGAATAATAATGTATGTGAGAGCAAATGAAAAAAATTATTTGAAAAGAAATCAAAGCCACTGAAAAGGAAAGAAAATTTTACAATTTGTTCAAAAGAAAAATTTCTTGATATTTTACGCTCATTTCGTCGAGTTGAAATACTATTGCCCCTTGTGATAGCGTTCCCGAAACGGAATGGTCATTAAATCGTATCTGTGAATTTTTAAAACTACTACTTCTACTACGTTTTTTAACTACGTTTTTGTATGTTATGAAAAACTTACAACAAAATTTCATAAAGTGTTTATAGTGTTTTGCATTGCCAGTACAGAGGTGTTTCTGTTGTTAAACAACACGTTAAATAGCATGTAAACTAACACTAGCTCTAGCACGTCATGAGTTTTGTCATTGAAAAAACAAGCCTAAAAATGAGTATGAAATAAATGTTGCTTTTTATTTTTTTTTTTATTTTTAATTTTTTAAAATTTAAACAAATTGAATTTGCAGTAAATAAAGCTGAGATAAAATTAAGTTGATTTTACCACAAATTCAGATCAAACGAATAATCTATTATAAAAAAGCTTTGAATTAAAGTAAAATACAACAAATATCTGCTCGATAACTGAACGAGCAAGAAAACAAATAATCAGTTTCCGATTCGCTTTGGGACGAAGGTAGAAATGTATTTCATTTTGTTGCGACGTGATCCTGGCTCATGCACAAGTTGTACGACACGATGTAAATAACATCTGCATCATATCGTCGTTGCCAATGGTATGTGTGGAAGCATTAAAAAAGAGCATCCTCATTAAATCGAAGTCCTACTACTTACTCACACACGCGGTCTTTCACTTCTGCCAGAACTACAATTTGCATGAACTTTGAAATTATTCGAATACTATAGCGCGCTGTATTAATTTCAGTTAGCGTCACTTGCTGGCTAACAAAATGCTGCCTTCGAAAATGCCTCTAAAGGCGTGGTGGTGGTTAATGTTCTTACTTGTTGTTTTTGTTGTTATCATCGTCATTGTCACCTTTGTGGCGGTTTTCCGTTGTTAATGCTCTTTCCACAGCAATAACAACAAAAACATCGTTGTCGCTTATTATCATCGTGAATTCTGAAAAATGTGTTATTTTCATAGAAATCACGGTCCTTATTGTTGTTGTTATTGTTTGTTAACATTGTTCAAAATTACATGCGACGTCATTGTCGTTGAACGTCATTAATGCTGCCAATTGCTACTGTCGTTATTGCTGCTAATGCTGCTGGTGTGGCGCTGCAACGTGCATATTTTCATTATTCATGCCACTCGTTGCATTTTATTTATGTCAACAGCATTAAACCAGAGAGGACAATAACGACAACAAAAACGTTATATTGACATAAACGCATTTGTTATATCGTCATTCCCGTGGGTGGTTTTATCAAAAGCGCAACATCAGCGACCATGAATTATTTACATTAAAGTTATTGAATTTTTCTTTTCATCTATTTTATTTCACTCAGCCCATCAATTCTGCAACGGATATTTCGGTCAAGGCTTATTAAATATCAACGCAATCTCGCCAATCGTTGCCTTTGCGTAAAAACAAGCGAACATGCGATATACTGTCCAAGTCCGTGCCTGTCCCCTCTTCCTTTCTTTCAGATCTGGCTTGATTGTTTGTAAATTTATTTATTTATTTCACTTTTTAAATTTTATGTTAGCCTTTTTATTTTATCCTTCTTGGGGTGCATCGGATAGTGGCTTATTTTTATCCTTATTTATTTATTATTTACTATTTTTTTTGCTTATTATATTGCGTGATGTGTGTTGTGTGTTATTAAATATTTTTTATTAACAGAAAGTCCTCACACATTAAATATTATTCTATACAAATGTTTAATTACACAAGAAAAATCAATCTTTAACTTCTGATTAAGAAAACAGGGTACCATGCGTAAAATGTGGTCTTTTCGTTTCTTTGAATGTGAATGTGTGGATGTTTGTGGGATTATGTATTTTGGATATTATTGTCATCCATTAGAACAGCGGTCAGTCTTTAATTGTACACCAAAAGAAGGACATGATAGGTCTGTTGAAATACATGTCAAATATATAATAACTACAAAAACAAATCGATATGACGAGTTCTCGCAACCAACTATTAAGGAACACGTTATTAGTTTTGCCGAATTATCACAATCATCAACTCATAATCTCTAATAATAAATTACAGCAGAAAACTAAACATGCATTTCCAAGGAAAATCGCAATAATGAATTTTATAATTTTTTCAGCCCATCTACTTCTATGAGTTTCAGAACGAATTCTTCTGCTTCCCTTTAATACATTACCCTCAGTGACGAGATTAATGGGTCTGATTATATATGCAGGTTTTTTAGCGAACCAGATCCTTCTTGCATTATCCATAATTTTTATTTCGGTTTTACTGAACTTCTTCGTTCGCTGAAGACAGCTATCTTGCCGGTATTATGCGATTGTTTAAAATTTGCTCTCAATACATTGAAGGCTTGCAAATTTTGAAAGACATAGCCCTGTGTGCGTACAAAGTATTGTAGAGACTTCAGTGACCGTTTAGTGCCTTTGCCATGTGTTTCGAAGGTTTTATATCACAATTACTGGATATTACTCGCTTTAAACCTATTTATTAAATTTATGTCGGCTCCACTAAATCGTGCAGTGATAGTCGGATCGGCAAAAAATCACATAGTCTTGCTACCGCATCAATGATTAGACCCTCCTTCCTAAATCCTCCTTTCACTTATTTTTTTCCTGTTGAATGAATCAATGTTTTCCTTTTCTTCGCAGATGGAACTTGTTAATGTCGAATTAGTGCTTGTCAACACTTGCATCATTTTATAAATGACAATTTCCAGTAGCCTATGATAGAATATTAAATCCTTTATCAGGTACTTAGATGCAGGATATTCTAAGTAAGATGGTCAAGCATTTATTAGAGAAACTTTACTTATCAATTCCACGGCTTTGTTTCTAGACATAAATTCGGTAATTCTTTTGACGGTAAGATTTGATAGTTGTTAGCGACGGATTTACCCATGAATTCTTTGAGGCTTCCGATACATTTCCTAAAAACATTTTATAATCTTTATCTTTGGAAACGACGTAAAGAAAATATTTTATTTCCTAAACACAGAAACAAAAACTTGCCTTAAAACTGACTTCCAGAGAAGAAAAACGCACTGAAAAATACCAAAAGGCAATACATAATTATGAAAAACTGCAGGATGGTGATAACTGTATTCATTAGAAAACTAAGTTTAGTTTACTTTATAGATTTTGGGTTAGAAAATATTATCTTAAAAGACGTTATCAGTAGAATATTCGGAGGTATAATTTTCAAACGGATTCAAATGGATTGATGCGTCCCGAATAAATGTGTGGAGGCTTTTCTGAGAGTTTCGAACTTTCAAAATCTTCTTTCGAACTTTCAAATGATTCCACGTGCCGAGACGTGCGTTATAATTTTCCGTTGTGACGATGAGCCGTTCTTTCAAAAATAATTTCTGTGAGTCATGCTCACAAATCTTCTGGGTTTGATTTATAATTAGCCGGGATTTAACACCGTTTCTATTTTATATTGGTAAATCAAAGACCGGATAATTTATATCAGAGAAGAAACTAAATTCGGAGAAGAAACTTAAAAACGCCCGGTGAAAATTTAGTCTCTATGCATTGATTTGACCAATCTATACGAAAATTGGGACCGATCGACAAGGAAAAATCCCTTTGGCTCCGGAGGTTACACTAGTGTTGGGAACTATCGAATGATGTAAACTATTGAGAGTTAGTTAGTGAATTATTTTAACTATCGAATTCACTCACAGGTCCAACTACATTTCGCATATAAAATAATTTTGACAGATACTTTTAAAGTCCTAATATGACGAATAAAGCCTTACAAAAATAATTTTTCGATTACCACAAATTTAGCTCTACTTTAATTTTGCTGTAAGTGCAGAAATAATATTATATCCGTCAGTCATTTGAATGGCAAAAAATCAACTCATGTGTATACAACATAATCAACAAAACCTCTTAATTGTTGATTAATTGGATGTCGGTCTTTATTCGCTAATTGATTTTTTAAATATTAAAAATCATCGGATATGTAACTATTTGGGTTGAACTATTTGAGAGTTTCTAATAATTATTAATCACTCGTTGAATGATATCTAAAATACTCAAAACTATCGAATAAATGAATGATTTACAACTATCGAATAGCTCGAATAACTTCCAACAATAGTTTAGATCTACAACAAATCTGACACGAAAGTAATTGATATCAAATATGGCGCAACTTTTTCATTTTTGGACCAAATATTTATGGCAACTTTTTCATTTATTGCAAACATGTCCACAGAGAACTGTATTTCAAAAAGATATTGGAAAGTATTGAAAAGTATTCTATAGAAATTTTTAAAAAGGGAAACAAAAACATAATTGTAATATTATAATCAACACATTTTAGAGCTTTATAAAATACTGAAATATTTAGAATATTGAAATTAATTAGACATATAGAATTTTAATTCATGAAAAAGTAGTCCGACTGAAAAAATATATTCTAAAAGAATGTTGTAGAAACTGACTATCCATTTGATTCTTGTCATAGAATAAATAACCTTCATACCCCTCCCCTGATTAATAATTTTCATTTTAGTATCGAATTCATGACAAGCCGGCGCAGAAGTTCAGAAGTTTCCAAAAGGAATGCGGATTGAATGAAAAGAGACGAATCCTCTTTCTCATTTACACAGGTGTATTTCTTTCTGTTGAGTCTGTTCCACGTTCTTTACTCCCTTCGGGACTTCAGGGCAGATTAGTTTACAGTTTAACACTTTTAAATTTACAAAAGCAGAGTTCCAAAAAAACAAACTTTTTGGCTATACTTATGGAAACTTTAAAAATACGACAATACCACAACTTCCCAGTGGTTTACTCAAAAGATAATTAGAAATTGTCTTGAGTGTATTTCGTTCTCGAATTAGCGAGTTCAGTTTTTCCTCGATCCTTCACAGATTTATTTATCATTTGTATGAATTTGTTTGAATGTTTTAAAGACATCCTGTTATCTGTCTTTTCCATATCTCTTCCACGTTCTTCCTCGTTCATTACCTTTTCACGGAACTACTCTATATAATCGAATAGAGCAAGTTGTGTAATGTATTAACGAAATTTTTAGCATCGTTCAAATGTCAGCCGCGACTTCTCACGGTGGCACGGATCCGAGTTGTCCAATTTTCAGTGACCCTACTGCATACTCATGCAAAATGTCGATAATGACAGCCGCTCTGTGACACTTAGACCTTCATGCTATATCATGTATTTTCACCCGAAATCTCATTCTTCATACTAACAATAATGCCAGTAATTATTTCTACCGTCAATCCTGTTAGATTTCTATCTCTTTTGCTGAGTTGGCAATACTTTCACTAAAATAAATGATACCGATATATAATACGATGATACCGATATATGACACCGAATGATACCGATATATAATACGGCATTGCAAGTTGCTGCTTGTTACAGCTCTTGTTGGTGTCTTATTATCTAACAGCACTTGTAGCAGAATTTATTTAGTGCAGCAAAATAAGTAGCACAGTAAAACCACAACAAAACAGGAACGCGGCAAGCCCAACGATAAAGCTGTAGCAAACGCAGACGTATGCAAACAATTTTTGACGAAATAATTTCACTTTTATGACGTGAAATTATTTTGGTGTTCTCTGAATTTGTGCAAACGAGTTTGAAGTTCCTTACGGTGGAACAGATTTAGCAAGATGCAGACGGAGGTCACCGACTGCAAGTGAAAAATTTTAAAAATACTACAGTGGTCATTGAGGTGAAAAAGTACATTAAAATCATGTATTACAAAGCAATAATGACTAAAATAAATTAAGATTAATTATCAAATTATACACATTTAGGAATAAAATGAAGTAGTAAATAAATAAACTAAATAATAAATAAATAAACTAGGGAATAAATATCCTTGGTCTTTTGCCTTAAAAGTCACAGCAAGCAGACAAAAGTCGTTCGATTCCATAAATCATTCGATTTTTATTGTAGAAATAAAGTCTAGGATAATAGGAAATATGTCTTTTTATTGTAGAAATAAGTCTGATTAGTCTTTAAAATCAGGACTTCAACTGTAGTTCTGAATCTACGAACGTTAAGAATGAAAATTTTTATTAATTTCGTTTTGTTTTCGAAGAATCTTGTGTCCATTTCCTCAGTCGCCAAGTTTAGCTCTGTTTGACGTCCCCAAAATTGTTTTCAAAATTTAATGGAATATATATTTAGTAGATGGATCATATTTGACGCGTGAATAATTCTTTGCTTTATAATCCTTGAAAATTAATAAAATTTTTATAACATTAAACTGAAATGCTTGAAATAATTTATCTGAAGATTTCCCCTGCCAACATTTCTGAAACTTTTTATGCGGTCGCATAGAATTTCTTTAACGCTATACGGTTGACGTGCGGAGGAATTGTCATGTATGAATATCTTTATTTCAAGAGGGCAACCCCGTTCAAAAGAGTTCTAGTTAGTCATGCTTAAATAATTTAAGTCCGTGAAAGTTTGCTTTCCATTTTCTGAAAAGAAAACAAAAATCAAAAAGAAAAAGGAATTGTGAAGTTACGATATTACTGTTAAATTATCGCAGAAGAATTACGACAAACACTGAAAAAAATAAGGAAGCGAAAATAAGAGGAAGAAGAGCGAAAAGAACATCTGAGATTTATGTAGATCGTACTCAACGTTTTGCCACTATGACTTGGTATCAACCAATGATATCATTCATTCATTTATTCATTCCCTACTTTATTCATTCATTCATGTATTCACCTAAAAAGACATTCATTAATTTTGAAAAAGGTTGCTTCGGAGCCACTCTTACGTGAACTGCTATTTGCAGCATATGTATCTCTATCTTATTGCATTAATTTGAAAAAAAACAAAACATTATTTACACCTTTAAGAGACAAAAATATGAAAAAGCGTAGAAAGTGTTACAGAACTAAAAAAATAATTATCGAAATTTATGACATGACGAGAACTTTACAAATGTGCAATCCGAATGTCATTTCACAGAACTTACACAGCCATCATTTTTAGCGTCGTAGCTCGTCGTTCCAACATAATCATTATCTTCCGCCTTAAAACCATCTTTCTCTTTTGTCACAAAGTATTGCGCATTCATCACTTGCGTTAGCTTTTCCCATTTAATTCAGACTTTCATTATCTTTCTTTTCCGTCTTCATCTTATTTTCCACCTTGTTCTTCCTTAGTTTTTCAAATTTTCTGGAGAGCTCTTCCAGTTCTATGAGTTGCAGATACAATTTGTCGTAATTTGTCAAATTTTCGCTTTCACGTCTTGTGGTTACTAAAGCGCTTAGTGCTTCTTCTCCATCTTTTTTTCGTTTTTGCTCTTCTCTGTTTAGAAGAGGTGAAGTGTTAACAGGGAAAGCTCTTCACATCCCATTTGGTTCATACGTTAATCAGCGTCAGCAATCAAACAAACTTCCTCTATATTTTTCTATCTTCAGCTCTTAGTTTCGCTCTTTTTCTTTTTTCATCACTCCCGTTCTATCTCTTTCTTCTTTCACTGTTGTCTTGCTGAAAGTTGTTTCCTTAAACTCGACGTTTCGAAGTCTAATAAATCTATTACAACAAATTTTTACTTTCCGTGGAATACTTTTATGAAAAACAAGCTCTACACGATTTTTTAGTTGTAATTTTTTTACACGGAAATTGCACTGCTTGCACACGTTTTGTAAAGATTTTAGTTGAATGTTTTTTATAGAATGACTCGAATTAATAAATAATTTAATACACATTTTTCCCCGATAAAGCTGGTGTTTTTTTCGTTTTTACACTTGCTTATATTTTCGCTTCCTGAACTTCAATACTCTTTACCTTATTCCAGAAAGTTTTTGTATAAAAGAAGTATGATCTAGATCGCAATCTGTTCAATTTGTACATCCTACACACGTAAGATAAATTTATAATTTGATCCTAATAATCAGAGGGTGGTGCACGGTCCTTTTAAAATTACATTTAACCCTTTCTGGCTAATTTAGGTCTGCTAAACATCTTCTTTTTCTGGTTGATCGAACCTCCGTCTGCAAAGAGAGCAGGAGGATGATGTGTAGGTCCCGTTTATTGGGAATAGGTTTTCTAGAGGTTTGTTAGACAGAGCTTCGTCTGGTGGAGGGTTATTATAATTATTTCCTTTAATTAAAAAAAAAATTAGTGAAAAAATGGCTTATTTCGATGGTGTCCCATTTATGTATTAATAAAACGTTAAAAAATTCGAATTTATATTATTCTAGATTTGCATTCTACAATAAATTTAGGCCTTAAAATCACTTCCGGCATATAAAACCATTTCATAGTATTCTAATACCAGCCCCCACAGACTGTTAAGTTTTCATATCTGGTGGTCATTAATTATTAGCAAAGTCTCTTCAGCCTAAGACAATTTTCAAACTTAAAAGCTTTACCATATTTCTTCCTTGCTTAAGAGAAACCGATGCGGTAAACAGTTTGGGGGGAGATGAATATATCAAGCACCATTCTCCAGTTACCATTGAAAAACTGCTAAAGAGCTTACCAAAAAGTTCAAAAGGTAATCGGAAGAGAGTAAGTTTCAGCTAAAGCTGCAATTTAAAGCATTTAAATAATTTAGAAAGCCCAATCTTCTTCTTGTTCTTCCTGAAAATGTTAGATAAAACTTAATCATTCGATAAACAAAAAACTATTACAATTTTGCATGGCGAAGCGCAAAGAAATCACGGTCTAACTAAGTTTGGAAAGAAGACAGAGAATGCTACCGGCATCTCGTTCTCCCACCCTGCTGCCACCAAACAGTATTTAATTTTAAAATTTATCTTGCAGCTACTTTTACGTTTTTTAATATGAATTTCGGAGGAGGCGGCTTTCCGCAACGATGTGGCTCATCCGAAATCCAACCCGGATACTCGTGTAGATGCGTCTGAAATGCAAACACGCCGTCTATAATGCAAGTTTTTGATGTATGGAATATGAAACATACAACACCCAGAGCCTCAAATAGTCAAAGAAGGCAGTAAGTAGGAGGAGTTATAGAAGATACAATATCTGCGTCCATATACCCCTCGAACAGTCCTTCTTATGCAAAAATTACTGTCCTTAAATTTCCAGATTGTTTGGCATCATCCGCTACCGAGACTTCAGTCCACTTCATTATGCAAATTTGCCGTGGGTGTCGTCGGTATGATCTTATACTTTGGTATATTATATTATACTGGCCAATACTTTGGTATGCCATAAAAACTCACATATGTATTAATGTATTTTCGATGAAGTCTGTTCAATGGTTTGAGGGAGTGAATGAATGATATATTGATCTATTGATCAAATATTAACTGAGAATAATTTACTTTTGTGTCTTTTTCAATTTCTTCCACAATTTCTTCTTCTACGGGGTTCCAAAACGAACGAATAATTTCAGGATCTCGATAAACCTGAATAATTTTATTATAATTTTAATTAATTTTACAAAAATAAGCCCCCTTGAAACCTGCTACATAGTTTTGCAACAATACTTCAACAAATTCTTAGCAAAATAACTAAATAAAAGATTCCGTGAATGATTTCGGCTTGAACGATTAATTTTTGTTTGATGTGGTCGAAAATTGCATTAATCAAGTGACAACAAATAGCTTCATGTTTTAAAGGCTAGATTTGAAATAAGCGAATACGCCAAAAACTGTGACATGATGCAAAGTGATGGCGCAGTACGGAAAATCCCGAATCAAGTTATTAGACTATTTCAGAAATTCATGGAAAAATAGATTTCATTACATTTATTCTGGTGCCGAATGTTTCAAAATATGACATGAGTTTAATTGATAGAAACTTAACACTTTAAAAATTAAATAATTATAATAAACCAACGATCAAACGAGGGTTATTGTCTTTTCTATTATTTACCTTAATATTACTTGAATTATGGAATAGGATCGAACTTTAATGGTTGTTTGGCAACATTAAATATAACCTATCCGTCCTCGAATCTTAATCTGTAGGCTAATACGATTATCCCCGGTGCTGTGGAGATGGCCACCGGTCAACTGCGAATACACCTTTGTACAATTCGTGAGAATCGCACAATATTATTGCCATCACTTAGAGTGCATTTGTGCGGTCTAGAGTAAACATAAAATGAATACACCCCCAGCCTTTTGCGTTTAAGGTATAGAACTTAATGGAAAACAAGCACAAAAACGCAATGTAATAAGTGGATAAGGATCAACTTATTAACACCCGTAAATTATTTAATTTTTATATTATAAGCCCTTTATAAATGAGGCTCATTTATAGTTCCCAAATATCATTTCAACTAAAAGTGAATCAAACAAAAACCATTGGAAGCATATAATTAACACCATGTCTACACCACCCCTTGCCAATATTTGACCTGTACCCGTTTCTTGATTGAATCATTATTGTTTTCCGATTATTGAATCATTTAGATTTGTAAAGGGCTTTCCAGTAAGAGCGGGTCCCACAAAAAGTTACTGCTTGGTGTGGATTCTGGGCCGGCGGTGCGTACTTATTGGTCCGTACTTTTCCCAAAACGATGTGTTGGAAATATCAGACAGCGAACGCTAAAGATTGATGGTAACCAAATTCTGTTGGCCCAAATTGAGCGATATGGACGGAGGCGTTCCACGATGCGAACCCGCAGCAGACATTTGAACGTTGTCATATACTATACATAATGACATAAATGGGGCTCTCAAACAAACAAAAAGTTTCGTTAATACCTCACACACAGCTCGTTTTATTCCATTTCAATAATGAGGGGTGTTGGAGAACCCTTTGTTTCTAAAGGAAATAATATTCGTGCTTCCGGATTGGGAGGACAATCCATAGGTCAGGAATTATTCCATTTCTTTTATTTCGCTCTCGTTTGTTCTTTCCTTTCTTTTCCCCCGTATTCAACGAGTATATTCTTTCCCTTCTTTGTATTCTTGTTTATTTTCTTTGAAAGCAAAAAAAAATAACTTTTAACCCTTTTAATTAAAATATTGTAAAAACGAAAAATAGAAATTTTTTAATGTTTGCTATAACAAGTATACACTAATAGCATAGAACAGAACCACGTATACACATACACTTGTACTCACACTCGCACGCACATGCACACTCACGCGCAAAGAGACATACGCACACACAAACACACATGCACACACGCGCCCATACACGCGAACACATTCGCACACCTGAGGTCTCATTCGCGTACATCTTATATAGCATTCCCATTCCCACACAAAGATCATATATGTACGTGTTTGTAGACCAAAAAGGGAATATTAACTAATAATTTAATTATTGGATTTAATTACAAAAAAGGTTGAATGAGTTAAAATTAATGGCATAGTAATATTATACGAATGGATCGGAAGAATGAAGTAATGTAGAAATTAAATTATTGATCCTTAAACTTAGTATAGGCGCAACAGTCTCTTCTTGTTGGTTTTCCCAACTCGTTGTTCTGCCTCTATCTGGCTGTTCAACTACATGTTAAATATTTTGGATATTTCTTGAAGAAGGATTTTTCGAAGGGCGATTTAACCAAGTTAAAGGTTTTTTGCCGGCAGTGATTTAGCCTTTATGGTTTCTTTAATTTGTGCTAAACTTTCTGTTGTAAAATATTTTTTAATTCGGTAAATTTATTAATTCTACATTTATATTTTACTACAAAGATCTAAAACAACAAAATTTAAAAAATATTTCCATTTTAAAGGAAAAAGCAAAAAAAAACAATGCGACACGTTATCATTTACACATACTAAATTTACAGGGTTTAGGATATATTTACTCATGAAAATTCATATGTTGAACATTATCATAAGCATTGGAGGTGGTGACAAGTATGGATGGATACACATTTCGACTGAGAGTTAGCCCCTGATTTAATTTAGAGACATTGCCGTCTCACAGCTCGTCTCTCCTTTTGGTTAAATACTCCAAACTGTCCTTAATTTTAACTCACTTAATCCCAGGGTTTAATTTTTAATTCTCCATTTTTTGAAGTTTCTTACACCTTTCCGTAGTAAAGTGAATTTGTTTAAACTTTTCAATAATTATTATTTAAAACTTACTTGAAAAGAAATTTCGAAAATTTGGCGTATATTTTCTACGAACAAAAGTCAGTCTGACATAAATATATTCTGCAAGAAAGATGTCCAAAAATTAGACATTTTAAATATTTATTCGCATTTATTATTTGAAGTCAATTGTTTTGAGCTAAAAAGTGAATTAAGCAATAAAGTAGTTCTTCCATTCAGTTTAGTTTTCTAGCTCATCGTTTCAAAAATTCGTAAAAGAAATTTGTAAAATTTTGGTGTGAATGTTTCATGTTACGATTGGCTGGTTGGTATTGAAAATGGGCGAAATTGAACGACTTCCACGTCCACTTTTGGTATTTAATGTGAATTAAATCGCGTTTAGAGCTCAATTTCTCAGCTCCGAATACGAACTTAAAGGTGAAATTGTATATCCGAGTCTACTGCTTCATTTGAAAATATAATCAAAAAAATGGGTGTGGTCCGCCCACTAAAGACAAAATTCATACAAGCGTACAGACATAAAAATAGAGGTATTGACATGAAATTTGGCACAAATATTCTCTGTCATCGTAGTATGGGCGGTGTTGAAAATGGGTGAAATCGGAAAACTGCCACGCCCACGCCACAATTAGAACTGTTTCACAAAAGGTGAGCGTTGAAAGGAACGAATAAAGCATGAAATTTGGTACGAATATCCTCTGTCATCACAGGCTGGTTATAAATATAAATATAATAATTTAAATATAAATATATAATATATTTAAATAAGTCGCCGACATTTTATTTGAACGTTGTTATCAAGAGATTCGGGAATAGGATATATAAGCTTCGGCCAGACCGAAGATAACGTTCTTACTAGTTTTGCTTTGAAATTCAGCCTCCGTTTACCACGTAACCACGTTTCCTCTAATGCGCGCATATTTGGTAAAGCGCTATAATATTTTCAATTCACGATATGCTCACAACTCATGCACATTGTTGACTGCTTGAGTTAGTTAAAACTAACCACAACAATAACTGGCTTATTGAAATCAAATTAAATACCTAATTCTGCAATTCAGCGATTAAAATGTAGGCTATAAAAGAAAAGAAAGAAGGATTTATTGAATATTGCCTAGAAATAACAAATCTAATAGATTGTTTAAAATAAACAAATATATTACTGTATATAATATTGCTTTTCCTTCCACATTTGTTATAACATACTGTTTTTATTAATTTATTTTATTCCTTCCTTTAGAAGAGAGAAAAGGAAAATGAAGGCATGGCAATTAGATATTAGGGTGTCAAGAGAAAGGAAGCCTTAATTAGGAAGGCCTAAAAAGCTTCAATAAAACTATGCTTTACAATGGTCAGGGCATTAATCCATATATAAACTGGGTGAAAAGGTCACGGTAATGCATTGCCAGGACGATGATGGTGATCATCATTAAGGGCATATTGAAATACTTTAGCAAAAAAAATAGAAGCTTAACTGAAAATATTTTATGAAATTAGTTGCCATTATAGCCATAGAAAAAAGTGGAAGTGGAACCAACGAGAATTATTTATTCAAATTTATGTCAATAAATATCATTTTTCATGGAGACAAAGGAGAAAATAAAAATATAAAATCGGAAGAAAAAGTCGAAGGCGATAGGATCAAGTTGAAATAATCATTTCATTCTCTACATTGCATTCCATAACGTTTTCCCACATTTTATAAAAGAATTTTCTTTCACTAAAAGACAAACCCTTCAAAGCATTATCGTCACATTTTTTTAGAAATACAATTGATAATTTAAGAAAATGGGGGATCCAAAAATCATTTACAGACTTTTTATAAATTATAAAGTTCTTCCACAAAAGCAGCCACGTTCAAGGTAGTTATTTATCCAATTCAAAACTTTTTCAAAATCTTACATTTTGTTTTTATACATAAGCTACTTAGTTACTCTTCTCTATGCGTTCCCTTGATTAAGTGAAATTTATTCTAAATTTTCATTCAATCGCCTTTTCCATTTTTTAACAAGTGGGGGCTGTTTTCAGAAGATGACCGCATCCGCTGTTGTAAATTGATTTTACCATTTTCTCCTGACCTTCACGGTTCTCACGATTTTCACAGATTTCACGGTGTGAAAGCTTGTTTGCTGCGAGGCGCCGGTAGCGAATTAATATTGAATCGAAAGCAGTTCTAATCATTCAACCCTACGTAGATTGTTTGGTTCACTAAAAAATATTCTCTCTAAAATTTTAAAATAAGAACTAACATTGACGTATAATTTCGTAGCCCTTAAAATTTTTTTGCAGAATGTGATCCTACGTCGTGGCTAATTTTTAAAATGACTTAATCTGCGTTAATTCTTATGGTCCTTTAACATCGCGCGTCATTCGATTTAAAACAGAAATTTTCTCTCATGAATACAATATAATAAAGTGATTTAGAAAATTTGAAATTTTTTACAATAAAGAACTTTATAAATATAATTTACTTATACTTTTAAATGAATATATACATTTACAGATACGTTGACATGGATTCACATAGAAACCCGACATTTCATGTGTACCAACCTAATTTTATTAAAAACTGTTTTCTTTTGAAAAAATATAATTATTGAATATATTTCTTTTCTAAATTTTTGCTGTTTTCATCGAATTTACAATATCAGCCTAGTTGTTTGTTAGACCGTAAACTGTCGAGCGAAATTTAGAAACTGGAAAATTGAGAGCTATCTCTTAACTAACAAAATATCTGTTATATTTTAATATACTTTTTCTTTTTTTTCTGTGTCAGTGATTAAAGACAGTTCAGTATTCCTCATTCCGATGCTTCTAAAAGCCATTCGTCATTGGGTAGGAATAGGAAATAAGCTTTCAGTATTATTGAAATTATTTGAATATATTAACTTAAACAAATTTGGATTGGATAATGTCATTTGCACGAATATCGATGAGATTAATTGTGTTACTTTTTTTTGGAAAATAAATTAGAAGCAGGATGAATATGGGCATCAGTGAAACTGAAGGGTAACGTAAACCTGCGTAACCATTGTTGTGATTCTTATTTAATACAGCGAAAGCTATATTGTCTGATTATGTCGCTTTAAGAGCTAATTTAAACCTAATCGTACCATGTGGTATGCGTATATGTACCCACTTCACGACACTTACGCCACTTAAAAGTGTCATTAAGCAACAGCTCAATCATGTTACTACACCAATTCTTTTCATATTGATGCGATGTAATCATTTATTCAAAAGTTTGTTCGTTGATTTAATAAAAATTCCGGAGTTGTTTGTAAATGAGATCTCTAGCGGAAAAATCAATTCGACATCAATTTAAAAATTTAACAGAAAATTTTTATAAAACAATGAATGAAGAAAAATTAGTCTTTGATAATGTTGTTTAACGATATTTCTTTCCAATAGTGTTCTCAAGGTAATGCTATAAAATGACATAGAAAATATTTTTGAAAGTATAAAATAATACTTCTATTGTAAATAATACTGAAGAATTAAAGCAACATATATATAAATTACGTCATATAAAAAAAGAGATGTGGCCACAGTGAGTGGATGTGCAAATATTATGGTAAATAAATACTCAAAATAATTGTGTAATACAAAAATGTTATCTTCATCTCATGTCGACGTAGCAATATCGCTTCTGTTACAAACCACTTCTAGGTTTGTAACAGAATTCAAAGTTCGCATAAAATTCATAACCATAATCAAACTATTATTCTCAAAATAATGCCCTAATCGAAATAGTTTATTATTTTGCTTCCATTCAATTTCTAATCGATATTTTCTTTTCATCTTATCTCTGATTATGTTTTCGATCAAATTAACAAAAGTAGTCATCAATTAATTATTTATTATTAAAGATGCCCGTACATACTTGAATTAAATGATTTTGTGTCCATTATATTCATAGACGGTTAATTTTCCCCTCTTATATATTTCCCATAAATTGGTCGTGATTACTGGTTGCTTTCAACGAACTCAAACGATTTACACAATGATTTTATGGCACAAAAACAATTTTGCGTTTCACAATAACTTTCATTCGACGTAAGAGCATTTAATTGCCTTCATAATCAGAACCATTCTTTTTAAGCAACACCGCACGATTGGTCTTCGGAACCATTTCGAAAAGGTTACTTTCGATATCGCGATTAATATCTTTAGCGTTTCACGATTTCCTAATTACTTTTCCTCTCCTCACATAAATTATTTCTTAGCAAATATTTTCCTAAAAATAAATCTGTGTAATCGTACTGAAAGGGAGACCATAAAAACCATTCACATTTCAAGGAACTTGTCCATCAATAGTGGTCACTGGCAATAAATATCGACTGAACATGAATTCAGATTTGGCAATAATATATTTCCGTAACGAATTCATTAAATAATGATCAGATATTTCATCCCATGGTTACGCTTTTGTTAACGTAGATTGGGGCTTATCTGCCACGCGATCCGATAATTTTATCCGATAATTTCTTCGCACTCATAAAAATATTTCTAGTTAATTTATCACTTTTCCTTTCTATCTTCATCCAAAATTATAGAAGGAATTGTTGAAACGCAAACGAACGAGAACAAAGAATTAACCTCTGTTTTCGCTCTTTCAATTGTTTTTTATCCATAACAAGATTAAGTACCTTTAAGAAATATATTATTGAGAAAGAATTTATTTCGACGTTCGCCGTCCGGTTAACAGGCGTTAGTGAAAATCACAAGTATAGAAGAACCACTCACGAAGACTAAAGTATTTTGTCAATATGGGCGAGTTCCGCCTGAAGGAAAGGTTCCACAATTAAAGGAAGACCTTATTACAGGACAACGAGTCGAGATAATAGTGCCACAAATATCGATAAGAACATTGTTAATAACATGCAGATAGTTCGCATTCAAAATGTACAAAAACACTTGTGCTAAACAACAGTGTTAAAACAGTAACTTTACAACCAAATTAAAACCAGAACGATGTGTCTTTATATAACAATTTTCTTTAACAATAATTTCATTTTGATAGTTTCAGTAGTTTAATCGTATTGTTTTATCAGTTTTTAGAATACAAGAATTTGTTTTTAGTTAATTTGCTTTAGTTCTGTTATCACTTGAGCATTTAATTTGGATCAAGTTATAAAGAACATTCTGTTTACTGCATTCTAAGCTTCTGTTTTGTATCTTTAATATAATTGTATTAATTGGAGCATGTAATTGCAATAATTCATTTATTTGTAATAAACACCAAATCTATTTGTGTATCACTAAAAAGCTTAGAACCACTGCAACTAAATATAACCCACTAAATCAATGATTTGAATCTTGCTAAGGACTAAAACGCTTACTGCTTATCCCAAATGATTTTACAGTAATTAGTTGAACTTGTTCTCAAAGGGGTAAGTTTTCAAGGGCTTTTCCATCTAAATTGGCGACAAGAACGTGATAAGCGTTCATTTGTTGGTTTCCTCATTCGTTTGCTCCTCCGTTCAATAACCATAACAATTTAGAATAAACAGATGGAACCTATTCCGTATGGACGGAAATATACGCAGCCATGATTTATTGCTGCGCAGGATGCTGTTGTGCATAAAAGTTCTACAAACAATCTCTTTTAACAACTATTCATTAGAGCATTGTCTTCCCTCTCCCCCCCCCCACTTTTCTTCCTTCTCTATTTATATTGTTACCATTCTCTTACTCGCTCATTCTACGCCTCTCCTTTTATAATACTTTAAAATGCACGTATGCTATTTAGGAAACACGATGGCCAAGTGTCGCTTATCGGTAGACAACGTTCGAATCATTGCTTCGACTTTAGGCAGTCGTTGTAACATATGTTTATATCCATGAGTGTGTCTGTGAAGCATTTATGTGAGTTAAAGCATAGAGTAAGAAATAACTTCTTACTCTATGGTTAAAGCAAGCATAGTTCGGTAATGTGTCTCGTGTCGACAACTTAATTATACGCAAATATCAAGAGGGCACTATTACAATATCGGCAACAGTTGCACCACTAACAACTGCATTCACAACAACGAATTTCATTTAATATCCGAAGAGTCAGCACATTTCTTCAAGCTTCATTCAACAAATTCATGTTCGTGAAGGATAGAAGGGCGCACAGAGAAAATGCAGATTAGTAATTTTTCATTCGTAAATATCTGCATAAAACACAGACAAGATTCTCGCCTTTAACCCACACGTAACATATGAGTACTCAATAGAAAATGACCACCCTGTATCACATACGAAATATATTTCTTCGTATATTTCTTATTAGTAAAGAATATATAATATAAACATATTTCTTCGTAAGTTCTCATTTAGAGAAAGGTGTTCGAATAATAGAAAATCTTGTTCAAAACAAAAGTACGATTTATATTAAAAGACAATGGTTATCAAACGATAATTATAGTTATTTTGATGGTTCGAACAAGTATATAATTTTACGTTTATCAGCTTCATAGCAATGACTGCTCAGAATAATGTTTATTGTTTTTTATAAAATATTCAAAAATTTTTCATTTAGAACCATGGAAAGGAGTTGAATTTATTGTCACTTCTTGTCACCTTTCATCATTTTTATTAGATAAAATAAAAAAACCACGTTTATATTTTCTACAATTTTTACATTATGTTACATCTCATCATATTTTCTTTTACATTTTTAAAATGCTTTTATTAGGTTGCTTCCAGTCCTGCTCAGACTATTCAATCGAGAGGCTTGAAATTTGAATCATGGCCAAAACTCGATAGCAATACATTATTTAGCATAAACTAGCCCTAAGGCAGAAATTTTAGGTGAAATATCGATGCAAACGTTCAAATTGACTTTAAACTAACTTCCCGATAAGTTAGAGACTTGAACTATTAACCACAAATCAGAAATTTATGACAATGTATTTCAGCATTAATTTTCGGAAATGATTTGTTTCGGACATTTTAATATATCACATCTTACGTAAATTTATCAGAATCTCTTAAAAACTTCTTAAAAACTAAACCGATAGCTGTTCATTATTAAAGCTCTGGGCAATAATTAGTTTCCTCGAAAATCCAACAAATTATTAAGATTTAATAACAAATAAAAGTTTTTTCTTAGACTCTTTAAAATAAAATCAAATGAGAATGTTTTATCTTCTCCGCCTTTTAGAAAATTATCAAAAACGATCATTTCTATTGAAATCATTATAAGTTTTACCTAATTGTTCTAACTCGTTCATCCATTATAAACAACAATAATTGCCCTGCGATATGACTTCATGTAATTGACCCTAAATACAGGCAGCAACAACTTCTGTTTGAACGTTCATACCCTTTTATTTGCTCCGTTATAACTACGTATTTTACGACGGTATTGATTTCATTTCCTCAGTGTCTTCTTCCTTATCTTTTATTATTTTCCTTTGGACAATTTTTTATGTTCGTAAACGTGGATCCGTAATTGACCCCATGTTAAATAAGCTTGAGGTTAGTCACGTGAATGTAAGGGGAGTCTTTTGCTATTCATGTAAGCTGTTTCCTCATAACGATAACCTCTTTCAATATTACGGAGGATTATTCTATATTAGCATTTTTTCATCTTTAATCGCTTACAAAAACGTAATGGTCATAGAGTTTTTGCAACACAGTTGACAGAGTCAATCCAAACCACACCAGCAGGTACGCGTCGGTAGAAGTTGTCAACAGAAAAAAAGTTAATTAACTACAAGTAAATGGATCCAATTTACGTACGAATAATCAGAAATAATAGAGTTTTGTAGCTGTGTAGAAAAGGTAAATGCATTATTTTATCTGGCTTTATCCCACAAGAATACGAAGTATTATCATTATATAATGTTTCTTGAAAGCGGTTCTCAGTGGTTTACCGGTCTTCACAGGCGAAACTAAAGCAAAAACCAAAAAAATTACATTCACGTCTTTATTATCGATGACAAAGCTTTTGTATTATAATTTATTTTTACGTCAAAAAAATAAAAATATATCTTATATTACTGACGCAGTAATAAAATATAACACAAAAGGATTGTTATCGCTAATCAAGGTATGTCATAAAAATTGCCACCTTTAAGTATTTGATGTGATGTCACGATCACGATATGATGTCCCGCTAAATGATTTAGGATTATAAATATTTTCTACTAACTTTTTCTCAAATAAAGAAAGAAAATTTACTTGACACGAAATAAACAAATGTTAGTTACCGTGGGGAAAAGCATCCTGGCAAAGCTGAGTCGCAATAAACATATCGGAGATCAGTTTACATCCTTTTTCTGTGCTTCTCAAAAATTACGCATCACAAACGCGCATATTGCTGTGACGATGATTCCACCTTTTTCTGTTAACTCTGGCATTGAGAATTATCGTAAATGTAGAGGAAGCAATAAAACAGTAAAGAGGACGATAGCCTTTTGAATCTTCTGAAATCACTTGATATTTTTCCGATATTGGGTAAACGTACGTGACTCCATTTCCGTGAACATTGTCGCGTAAACGGTTCCAGTTGTCATGAATCAAATATAAATCGCTAACTAAAGATAACAATTATATGAAATTGTACACGTGTATCCTCCGATGATGTCACAAATAAAGTGATTAGTTAAATTCCTAAAAGTTTTTATCTCGAAAAGGAGAATGTATTGAAAACAAAGCGTAAATAAAATTATGTCATAAATATAAAACATAAACAAAGTAACGTACCTTACATTACCGAAAACTTAGTTAAAACTCTAGCATTATTACTCGAAATTTGCCTTGAAAATTTCAATAAACTTTCAATGAAAGTAATCGTTTATGGTGTAGATTACAATTTACAACATACAGATTACATGTCAAGGGAATACAGGTTTTTAATCCAATTAAAGGTCACAAAAAATAAAGCCATCGCAAATATCTACAAAAATCAAATTTTTAAAAGACAAAGCCTGATGAAATCAATTTTTAAAAATATTTCCATTCCCCGAATGGAAAAGTATTCATACATTAATACTTTGTGGAACTACGGACCACTGAGTAGGAAATAAACCCTTCGGAATTTTGTTATTCGATTTTTTCGAGATTTTGTGGATTGTGAGTTATAGATGTTCGTCTAGAATATTACCAGCCTTCTTAGACCGTTTAACATTGAAAAAAGACGAACTCGTAGGTTTGACACTGGGCCTACTTGTGGACACTTATATAAGTACATCTGTGCATGCAGCTAGATTTTTCAGCGTTCGAAGTGTATTCGAACCTAAAATTGTACACTCGATCTCGAAAAGAACGTGGATCGTATCGATGATTATAACTACAGGAAAACCATTAGAGGTATGTAAAAAGTAATGGTGTTCTTTTATATAAATTCTTTGTCTCCCTTAGTAATTTTTGATTCTGAAGAGCTAAAATCGGTCCGAGGACGCAGTTTCTTCATAATGTCAGTATGTGTTCATTCGGCCAACAGCTTGATTTCTCAGCATATAGACTTGATTTGAAAGTTAAACAAATATATTGAAACAAAGGCTAAGTCTATTTTACGAGTATTGAGTTGTCAACTTCGGTCAGGTCAAAGTTAGCCTTCTCTTATGGTTTTCTAATGTCATGTCCTTAAACCCAAGAGTGGTTTGTGCCATTTTCTTTAATTTTGTGGTTAATTTATTTTAAAGCGTTACTATTACGTAAGCATATATCTCGATCATAAACCAGAAAAAGCAAGAACAACAAAAGCAACTGTATTAATTATCCTAGTTTCATTTCAGGTAAATGAATTGAATTAAGAACGCGGAAAATTTTGTTTTAAAAAGCTATTTCGCATAGAAGCAACTTTGTGTATTTAAGTATTGTCATTTTTTTGTATTTAAGTATTTAAATTATTGTTTAAATTATTGTGTATTTGAGTATTGTTATTGTCTCCACCGTTGCTAATCTTTTAACAAAAATACACAATTTGCAAAAATAGTTGATTTCAACTCAGGATTCAAGAACGATTAAAGGATGTCGATTACGCGCAAACAAAAAGAAATAAAATAAAATCCGAGGTTAATCAAGAGGTTTATAAGTGTACAGTAAATGACTTTCAAGACTTGTAAGACTTACGAACACGAATACATGTCCTACATAATTGATACTTACGTCTTAAAGCCTTTGAAATTTTTTTTTAAATATTTTCCATTCAAAATAGAGTAAAAATGAAAACAACTTTTTATTTCTGCTTTGCCATTACATATAATAATAATTATTTGTGAAATTGATAAATATGTCCTTTTCATAGAATTATAGATTTCATAGGATTATACACTAAAATCAGTGAACTTTCTTCACATATTTTCTTGTGCGAGAAATGTGAAGAGGTGGTATGACTGTAATGATCTTATAATTACATTCGACAAAAGCGTGTCTGATACTTGAGTAGATTTAGTCACAACCATAACTACTGTTTTATTTATAATTATTTCTGACTGCTGGTAACAAATAATTTCTATGGATTAGAAATATAAAGTATAAAATCGATCACCATTAATTTTCTTGACGAAACAAAAACTTCTCAGACTTTTCATTGAGACACTCGTAAATAACTATCAATAAAATTAAATTTAATCTATAATACCACTTCTAACGTTTATTTTTGTATTTGCTCTTAATTTGAGTCTTGCAGTAACCTTCCGTAAAGTTGGTAAACATTTTGATTAAAAGCAAAGAAACACCTGTGGAAACTTGTGTGATACACACAAACATCTTGAGTAAATTTGGTTTATTTGTTTTACATGTCACGTATTTCTTACGAGTGATGGGATTAAAGAGTAAAAATGGCAGGGGAAGGAATAATAAAATGTAAGAAATAATATAACGTGAGAAAGAGAGGGGAACAATAGGGGCGGCGGGATGAGGATTATGTGTAGCTTTAGTTTACCTTATAAAAGTTATTCGAGTGGCTGAATGAGATGTTTTTGCTCGTGCGATAACTTTTAACGTTTTTTGCAAAAGATCTAAAATATTTACTTCCTGGCTTCTTCCTTCATCTCCAATAATTAGCAAGAGTCTGCAGAAAATTGTCTAAAGCATGCCATAGTAGTGAAGAGAAAGGAACAGCCAAGAAACAGTACTGTCAAATCCTTGGGACCAATAGACAGTGGTGTTACCGGGCATGGGCGCCTCCCATACACTTCACAAAATGAAGAGCCCTCGGTGGGATAAAATAAAAGTGGTACCTTTATCAGTTGTTAAGTTACCGACTGCCTCCATGTGGATGGCTTTAATTGTGAAACAGCAGAGCGGTCTAAAGTGTTAAAATGGTGTTGAGAGTTGAGTGTTGAGTACGGGTAAATTTCCCATGGGTTTTAGTACGGTAAGATCCCATGGGACCTTGGGTACGGGTAAAACATTTAGCGTTTAGTTTTGGAAATGCTATAACCTCTGATTTTCTTTTTAAGAATCAGAAGCATTGGCGTGTGTTAGCCAAGAGAAATTGTGCACCACGATGAAAATGCCGGCATGATGTGCATGATCATGCTGCAGTCGCCAATACTCGGTTTACAGACGTAGGATGAACCGACGTTTCTGTTGGTTGCAGCTGATTAATAAGGACAGCTATCTCTTCAATCACATAATTTTTACCAGAGTTTTAACCAATTTCTACTAAATGCAAGTGAGGAATACGAATTGTGCGATACGTGAAGATTACTAAATTATAATATAATTTTAGTGAACAATATTATCTTATTGATATATAAAATGATAATATACTTACAATAAAGAAGATGCATGATTCATTGTGCTGGTCCAAAAAATCAACTTCATATCAATTAAATCGAAAATTAAAAGAAGCATTTTGAGCCTATCGTGAGGTTAACAGGAAAGTAAAATATCATCTCATTGGCAGTGACGCCATGTTACCGTGGTAGTCGTCGAAAGCATGAAGGTTATACAAATGCGAAAGTCAAAATCAAAATTAAATCATAAATTGATTAAACGAATTTAGCAGCTTACTGCAAAGTAGACGGTCCTCGCATTGTTCGACGGCGCCACGTTACGATTAAGTTAATGAACCCAATAAAACAAAACAACACGCTGCAAAACAAAAATTGTAGTCAATGTAAAATGTTTAGTGTAAATATATTTTTAATTATATTTATTCGTGAAAACCACGAATTCGTATCAATAAGTACTCGATGGTTTGTGCGTATTTTATTAAAGAATTGGCATTGCTAAATCATATCACCAAACTAAGCAGATAATTACTTCATCACTCCATATGAGCGTATTCTGCATTTGCCTTATCTCGAAGAAATCTCTTTTTCCCGCATTATAACTATATCCTCATCTCACCGCATTAAGCGACCGATTATGTAATGAATTACTATTGCTTTTCTCAAACAAATAAATGCTTTATACGCGCAACCTTTACCTCGTGGTTTATTTATTTAGCGGACGTTATTAGTTGTATAATAAATGAGCTTTTTTATTTAGGCCGTGTTTATTGTAATTCTCCTTTATCATTCGCTACTAAAGACCCAAACTATTGTCGTACCAAATGTTTTGTCGAAAATATTACATTGAATTTTAAAAATAATTTAATGTCACTGTTATTTTCAACAATAAAACACTTCCAGCAAAAACAAAATAGCGGAAGCACTTTCTTTATTCATTAAAGAAGGTCGAATTATTTTAAAATATCCCGCACAAATTAAGAATAATAAATTGTAGATAAGACCTGAGTTTTGGTAAGATAGTTCAGTTTTTTATTTCGCATCAGTTTGCAAAAAGTCCTTCCTTTGCAAAAAAATTACGGAAAACTAATCTGGATTAAGAAAAGACAACATTCTTTCTAAGGACGATTTATATGGATTTTTAAACGAGGACGATTGCTTGTTTCTCTTTAATATCTCTCTTTCTCCTTTGTGTTGTTCTAGTGATTTTTTAATCTCTTATTCCTTTCCTATAAAAACATTTTCTTTTAAATCTTTCTTACTTGTTTTTCTTCTTCTCGTTCTTGGCGCAAAAATAAAAGTCTGCCCTTATTTCAATCCTTGGAAATGATTGTCCAGGACACTCAAGTAAGCAATAAATCTTTGCTTAACAAAACAACTCAACGTAACGTACTAAATTGGCCGAAAGGCGCACAGTCACGATAAAGCCTTGAGGGTTGTTTTGTGTCAGATAAAATAATCAGTTTTCCGAACTTAGTAAAGGTTTAAGCATCGCTTTTAATAAAATCAAATCCATACTAATACAAAAACATATCATGACAGTTATTAATGCATAAAACTATTGAAAAATGTGGACAAAGGAAATATAATGAAAACGAAAATATAAAGGGAATATAGCAATACTCGAAAGGATGGGTATATCCATTTACTTCTTCCGTTCGTGACGCATTAAGGGAGGCATGACAGGTATAGGAAAAGTGCATACATCCCTGCTCAGAATAAGCTCCTGAGTTGATTTAGCCATATCCGCCCGACTTCTTGTCTGTTAAAATTACGATTGCAGTCGAACACTGCATGTATATTCATTGCCATTGTAGGCTATTTGAGATTAAAAACTCTAAAAAACGCACCAGTTCCACGCCTACTTTTTACAAAAGACCCCTTTAAAAGCCGATTTCTGCTTCAAAATTCTTCTTGCGAAGATTACAATATTTGTTTATCATTTATCAATCAAGTAGTATGAAGTAGAAATAAGTGTGTAGATATCTTTCATTGGACCAAACTGGGGATATGGGTGGGCGCTCTTATATAGACCACATATTTATTTCAACCAAAAATAATAATAGTTAGTTAGTAGTACTTTTACTAATAATAAAGTCAGCAGTAATGGTTTATGGAATAATATCATAATAATTTGTGAGAATATTATTAGTTTCTATAACGCAAAAGAGCCGAGTGAGAATAAAAGGTAGAAAGTAAGGTAATGAGGAAGAAAAAAGTATGGAAAGGGGAAAGGAAGACGGAAGACGCCAAATGACAGGAGGTGGAGAAGAAACAGGAATGGGATATTGCAATCATATTACGGAAAATACAATTAAGAAAGGTCTCTGTTTCCGTTTTCTGTTTCTGTAACATAATAATTATGTTAAGTATATATAATTTTCAACTCGTACTTAAGAAGAAAAACCGCGCATTGTAACCAAAAAACTTCATAAGAATGCAAATAATTAATCATAACATTTGTCATACGCAGTATTTTATTGTGTTTTATTGCTTAAGTTAATTTACTTACGTGAATATCGAATACAATTTTATGTTTCTCTTCAAAAGTGTAGTTAATTCATTACTTGGTGTTATAGAGGGTGGTCTATGTAGAGGGGGCGGGGAAGACACATTGGAAACGGATTACCGGACCTTTGACTTCATCGATCAGTTGGGGGATAGAGAGGTGGCCGCTTCCACTCCTCTCCACCATATATGATTAAGAAAAACAGTGAAGACATGATTTGAAAATATTAAACAATTTTCAAAACGATACTCCCGCAGCGTAAAGTCTAGCCCTCCTTAAAAAGCAACGTTACTCAACAACCACGGGACTTTTGTGTGCCAAAAGTCTGCCTCCAAATTTTTGATATATAATAATATTAATATTTTTAAATAATATGATTTAATCGAAAATTAATTTTTATTATTATTTTATTCACACATTTAAAGTTATTCCCATAAATTATTTTACACAGTGTCTTATAGTTAAGTAAATAATTTTTAATCCTATTTTTTGATTGCGCGCCGCCATATTTTAAAATCGACAAAAATGTGCCAAAACCAAAATCGGTTGAGAATAACTGCTTTAAAGGAAACGCATGATTCTTACACCAAACAGTTGGCACTTACACCACCCCACTGCTAGGTAACCTCGGTCAAGCAGCCATGAATGCACTTAGCGCAAGATCGGTGTCATGCATTTGCCCGATGGAAGGTCATCACTAATGGAACGCTACAATAAATCAGCTTACGACCGCTCCTCTTAGTCTAACACCTAAAGAACACCGTCATCACAAATAAATAAATTCGTAATCCAAACTATTAAACCGTTCTATATGGTGCATACTGGTTCGAATAAGTTTAATTCAGTTTGTTTGCTTTTTCTTTGCTTTATTCCGGCAGACCACTCGCAATATTCTGTCGCTTCTTCATGATGGTCACACTCATAGTAAAAGTTAATTGGTGTTACACTTACAGATATATCTGATTTAAATGGTAAATATTTCGCACCCAGGAATATACAAACGTATCCGGAATAATTTATTTTCGTTTTTATCGAAAGTGAAACAAATAATGCCTGAGGTAAAATAAACAGCACATTATTTGCTTTCAATTAGCTTTAGTTTCGGTGAAGGAGAAGCACAAAATCAATCAAATCACTTCCAAACCCATGAAGGGATATCTTATTGGCCATTATTTCCATTAGTGAATAGTCTCCTTGGTTCGGCCTCAATTTGGGATTTTCACTTTTGAAAGAATATGGAAAATATAATTCTAGGCCAACCTTGAAATGCAAGGATAATAACGTCAACAATGTGGGGCTCCTTGAATCGTCTGTGTTCCACAAAAAATTTGTACTTGTATTTAATCACATTAATTTATTTCACCAAGGTTCTTAGTGTTTTATCATTGCGTACGAGTAATAAGACAAATTTCACTTTGATTTGGTGGTTACCTTGAAGATCTTTCGAAAGGTCTCCCTTTCTTTACTTTTTCCCTCCAAATATGCTGTCCTTCTCAATAAATATATTAAATTTGTTTTCTATATTAATGTGACCCCCGTAAAGCGAAGCAAATCTTTAACGGTATATAAATTTGGCATCTCCGCGAGAAAGAACATTTAGTTTTGTTTGTCGACTGTGTTTGTGTTTTCTGTAGATATCTTTGATAATGTCATGTGATTAAGACGACCTTATATTGATTTGTCGAAGGTCAAGTAAATACAAATATAATAATTTTATTATCACTTCAGTAAGCGTTCATCGTCTCTGTATCTACTAATATTTTTACTAACATCACATTCAAGTTTCGTGTCTAGGATGAATTTTCCGCAGTTATATCTTCAACGCCATAATTCAATAACTGGCAAATATTTTCGTAAAAGATCAAAAACTGAATTAGAGATTTGTTGGTAGGTTACGATTTCACCTTCGCTTTCAAACCTACTCCTCCCTACCACCGGAAACCAAAACAAGCGCACTTTGGTATCTTTTGTAGAAGTTACTTTAGTGAAAAGCCAATTGAAAATGCAATAATGGACGTTCTTAAAACAGGGCACCGTGTATTAAGGGAAAGGCCACGGCATAATCATACTGTAGTGCTTGACATCCGTTCCGGCTACTTGGCGCAGTTTTGTAACAACTTTAAATTGAGCTTTCCTTTTATCGAAAATGTTAAAAAAAATTTTGTGGCCATGTCAAAATAGAGTGGGAACCTGAAAAAAGTACTCTTCTAGACTTCATGAAATTGGCCGATTTCAATTCGACTGCTAAATGGCTGAGGAAAGAAACAGGCTGACTTTTTCAATTTGAATGCGATATAACCGAGAAAATTTACCCTAAACGACCTACAAACATTTTTTGTTTGTAATTAATTTAGAGTAAATTTTATAAAAAAAGAACAAAGTTTGCAAAGAAAATAATTAAATTTGATAGATGTTAAATTTGATAGATATAAATGTATCATTCTTAAACTTATAGAAGTTATGAATTAAGAATATTTATTGTCTTTTCATTCTATATCTTTGAAAATATATCGCAGAGTTCTAAAAATAAATATGATACTAAGTGACCGAAAATCAATGCCGGACTTGCGCCATAGCAAACTAAATGAATCAAAATATATTTACAAATTATCTTTTACAAGCATTGTCATGGCGTCATTGACTGAGGTCGCATTTATTGATGGAAATCTCAATCGAAGCCTAAATAAGAGAGTTTACCAACTGCAAGCACTCCCCTTTCCTCCTAATGATTTATTCATAAACTTTCCCCGAAACCTCAAATTTAATTAAGTCATAAAGTATTAAAAAATATTGATTACCTTCGATCATAATCATATTATAGATGATGTGAAAAGTTATGAAAGGATGGAAGGAGGGGTTATACCGTTTGAATGGACTGAAACAAACCAATCGATGTGAGTTGAAAATTCTATAGAAATCCCTGACCAGAATTTGCCTTGGCTCGCAAGTTCAAATTTGATTATTTCTTTCGGAAATGTTGAAAACACATTATATTCGCACATAAACGAAAATAAGAAAGAGTGGAATGAAAACTGGCAAACTATTTTCAGGAAATTATTCAATATTAGAGCTAATTTATCGGAAGTAATAAAAAAGGTATTTCAATGCTTCCTTTTGCATCTCTCTCCTAATCAAAAACTCAATTTTCTCCCAACTTTTTGGTTTTTTGGAGTGAATAGAAGTTCCGTTATTGTTGAGTAAAGAATCTTTAAGATTAATGATCACCCGATCCTAGCCAAAATAAAAGATGCATATGCGTTGAACAGACTCAATAAACTCTGATGCCACCCTTGAGAAAATCTACCCTAGGAACTTTCTAAATTTATTACAAAAATTTGTCCTTTATGATATAATATTAACCTCTTTCATATACACACGATATTTTTCTGCATTTTAAGGCAATATTTATAATTTTTAAAGCGCTTTTGAAAGAAATTATATACACAGTTATTGTAAGCCATAAAAATGAAATAAAATTAATTTTTTACAGTGTGGAATTGTAATAATATATTCTGTAAGGATGCGGGTGTGTTGTAAAGTTTTTTGCGTAGATTTCAGAGCCAACAATTTCGTATCATTGGATATTCCAAACCTTCCATTGTGCATTCATCTCAGACTTATGTAATAACATAAGCAGCAGGAGGCAAGAGGGGGGCATACTTTATAAAACTTGTTTCTTCCTTCTCTCTCAACGTTAGTGATGTAGAGAAGTATAATAATAGCTGTAGTAGAGCTAATAAATTTATGTGATTATTTCTTTCGGATTCTTTCTTTCTTTAGGTTCTTGTTCTAATGCTGTTTTCCATCACCACAATAATATTAATATTACTATACTAATAATCCAAACAAAAGCAGAAATTGTTTGTTCATTTACTCAGTTGATCTTTAAAAGCTTGATTATTGTTTTTAAAGAGCTATAACAATGTCTGGCACAAGATTTTCTTCCTTTTGTTAAATAGTCACTGATATTACTATATATTTTATTGCATTTGATAAGATATGCAATATCATATTGTGACGATTTGATAAGAAGTAATTTCATAAAATCATGATCTTTACAGGCCATACTCTGGATAAAATCCATTTGAAAATTAAGAAATCCTCGAAAAACCACCAAGGTCTTCAATTCTGGATAGATTATGCATTTTAAAATTTGGCAAGGGGAACTTTTGATACAATTTAGTTATACAAGTTTAGACAAAAAATTACTTCATCCCATAAGTATTAAAATTTCATTTCACGCACAAGAGAGATCGGTCAAAAATACATGTACAAGAAAGCAATCCCGAAACAGAATGCGAAATATGAACTTTTTGCATCGAAATTAAATTTACTTACTCACTGTCCTTGTATACAAAACCATTGATCGTGACGGCTTTTGATCACGACTCATTGATCTAACGCTCAATGAGTGGAACACCAGCTTCATTGGCGCGTTGTCTCTATTACAAAAGACGTTAAACAAATAATATTTATTAAGCGAACTGAACAAATTTAGTTGAAAAAGGATTTGATATCTTCAAAAGATTTGACAATGCCTTTTATAGAAAATCAATGAAAATTAACGGGGCCTTTAACAAAGCACTTTCACAAACCGCCCTAAGTTGCTCTTAAAACCGGTGGTCAACGAAAAACATTCCAAAGTAGATAGTTATTATTTATTTTCATCAAAAGAGCTATGTGTATGTGTGTGAGCCAATGGGAGAGGTTGAACCCATCATATATTTGCTGCTTGGAATAAACAAAATACTAAGAAAGGCATATAGTCACGTTTAAAAACCAAAACCCATTTATTAATCAGAGCGGTCAAGGAAATTGGTAGAGATTTGGCCTCATAAGCATCAGGCGGAAAATTATGTTATTTTTCCAGTTTTCAAAAAACAAAGCAAAATATATTTCCATCTGCAGTGATATCGCAGTGGAAATATTTTTATTTTGACATAATGAATGAGTAAACAACATATGTCATAAATAAAAACACAGGACTAACTAATTCAGCCGCTAAACGCTTTCCCTGCATTTTTCAGCTGAAAGATATTATTGCAAATGCACCATATCCTTTCGGCGGGGACAGAAGAAAGGGAATGAAAATAAGACGAATTATACTAGGTAAAGGGAATGAATCAGTGATATGGTCGTCGGACAAAATATTATACTTTTACTGCCTCCCTCAATTTTTTACCAATTAAATAAGTGCAAAATAATCCAAAAGATTCATAATTGATAAAATTATATTGAGACGAAATTAAAAAGAATTAACGTTTCCGAAAAGAGATTAATGAATGAGGAACAAAATAGAAAAATAAGGGGCAACACATGGCATGATATGAAATAAAGTGTTATTGTCGCGATAAACGAATTATAATCCAAAGAATTTCTGAACCGTGGATAATTTTTTTAAAATACCAAAATTTAACTGCGGTGATGACATAACTGAATAAATGAAGTAATTGCCTGTATGATATGCCAAATTTTAATAAAGCAGTCACGCATGTACGACTGCAAATAGATAATAATTATATCATAAATAATTTTTATCATGCATCGGTACAATATGCAATAAATTACCTTCCAGCTTTATTGAAAACGAAATGCAATAATTCGCGATTTATTATTGAACAAATAATTCGTCGCCGACTTGTCAATAAAAAACTGTCATTCAATTATTAGAGCATTCAATTAATATTTTATAAAAACGCGAAAGAATTTTGGTTAGTTGTTTTAAATGCTCTTTTTAAATAAATTGCTTAATATATTTACTTATATGAATTAATATGTTTTTGTGATTTTTGTTGCGTTCATGTTCAAATTCAACTATATTTTATTTTATATTTTGTACAATTTTATTCATCGAGAAAAACAAAAAATGTGATTGAATATTAAAGTCGGAACTCAGAATGAAAATTTTCTATATCTTTTTATTGTTAAACAATGTAAAGTTTTTTCAAAACGATTTTTTTTACAATTAACAAAAGGTGAAAAAGTTAAAATTAAGTTCAAAACTTACAGTAATAAATCCAGTCGGATAATTTAATATGAAATTAGTCTAGAAAAAATTCCACAACGATATATAATTTCTTGAAATCGTTCTTTTAAATTACTTTATTTTCTCTGCAGGAATTTTTTAAGAAAACAGGTTTCTTCGACAGATTTTCTATTTAACTTTTGGAATTCGCCATCAAAAATGACAAGCCGGTTAGGAATGATCAGAAATTGATGCCTTATATCACAATTCGGTGTTAGCTCTGCTCTGTTTTTTTATTTAACCATTCGGCAGAAACAAAATTTTCCTTTTCAAACCCTACACACGAAGGGATACTATATATTCACATACTCCCTCCGTCTGTTACGCATTGAAGTAGGGGTAGCAGGTGTAGAAAAGTCTATATATTCCGAATATCACGTCATGTCAGTCCATTGGTCTGTCAGTCTATCTGCGAATATCACGATATCGATATGAAATTTGGGACGAATATTCATTGCCATCATAGGCTATTTGGGACAGAAAATGGGATTAATCTGAGCAGTGATACGCCTACCTTTTGTACAAAATCTACTTTTAAAAGCCTTTTAATTTCTCAGTTTCTGTATAAGCCGTAATTGTCTTTTCAAGCCGCAGTTTAATAGACGGCATGTTGGTAAAGGATCACGAGATTATCATTTCGCAAAATGGGTGTAATACGCCCCATTCATAACGTATAGGCTTTTGAAATGTTTATGATGAATTAGTAGATCTAAATTCAACAAGAGTAGTGAAATGTCAAGTCATTGTTTACTGCCTACTAAGCGTAGTTTAATATTAAGAGGAGTGTGCAACGACAACTTATTAATAGAATCGAACTATAAATTTATATTATGTAGGGTATATGGTGTATAAGCTTCGGTTTCGCCGAAGCTAGCGGTCTTAATTGTCATATTTTCCGCTGCCCTAAAAATTCAAGGAATGAACTACATCAAGTTTTTCAAGTGTCCTGAGCTTTTCTAGGTTTACTAAAATATTTTTGTTTTATAATCAACAATTCTAATTATTGGTAAATCATAAAAAAACAAAGCTAATCAACAATATATTGGTTTTGCTGGTCCCGCTTATAAACACTGGTTAACTGGATGAATTGGAAATTGCATTGAATCCCAAATGATTAATCGCAGATGAATTGGAAGTTTAAGCAGATGTTGGAGGAATAGCAATTATCACTTCTTGATTTAAAAATGACGCTCCTATGAGCTTTCACGCTTGAGTTATAAGAAATATTAACAAATAATATGTAATTAGATTTCGAGGGTTATATAACATTTTTAATTTTAATTTTAAGCCGCAATCGACCAATGCCCTCAAAGTCGACATAGCCCAGGCCATCGCTCGAACTCAGCTGGATCTATGCGTCAGAGTCACTGAAAATTTTACCTCTCGGATCCGTTCAACGATGCGAAGCCGCGAAGTTCGTTAATGTCCCACCCACAGCTTGTTTTATTCCATTTCAATACCTTTTTGGAAAACCCTTTATATTAATATATATCACAGAGTTGCTGCAGATATTTATAGTTTTACTTTGCTTTTTCTATATTTTCGGTAAAAACTGTGAGACGTTTTGATTCAAATTTTATCTTTGGTAACAACTAATGCCGTCAATACACATCAATATAAGCAAAAACAAACTTAAATCTGTGAGTGCGATGCACTTGTTTACTAAAGTAAAAAAAAAAAACATGCGTCTTGTTAGTACTAAAAGGGATAGGAAAGGATTTGATATGAAAAAATAATGCACCAAAATATTTTTAAATTCATCAAAGCCCCATAAAATTTTGTGAAATTAAATTTAACATTTTTTTTGCCCTGAAAATGCCAATTCAAAAGCATATTAACATCTTCCACATAACAAATAACACAATGAATTATTATATACTTTATTATATACTCATCTTATTCGTAGTGTTTGTGTAACTTCACAACGGCACTTTTGACACTTCACTGCCGCTGTTATTTTCGACGACATTCTGTGAAATTTTAATAGTAATACATATAAACTTTTTATTATTTCCTGACCCCGAGATCTAACCCATCGCGGGCACTGGGCATCAACCAAAACTGAAGTACTGCGTTTACAACACACAAAAACCAAACCTAAAAAAACTGCAACAAAATAAGTAAATACAAATTATTATATTTTATTGCGGGGACTGTAAGAAACCTTGAGAAAACTCCAATGAAATACGATAGACTTACATAAACCACATTAATGTAAATTTTTGTGTAAATAAAAAGCACAATAAATAATACATTTTTTCAGATTTTATAACTTTTTCTTGAGCAAAAATATAGCAAATTATTTTCAATAAAAAGGCGCAAAAGAAAGAATGAACTTGTAAAAAACGCATATTTTGTCATAATTCGTTGCAACTAATATCGAGGATATCGGATGTAGAAGCTTTTATTACAAATTTCGTTCCGAAGTTCACTTTGCAGTATTTTTAGCGTAAGCTATATCTGAAGATAAATTGCAAGAAGTGCAATAAAAATATTGCAACATTTTACTATTTTCAAGCATATTTCTATTAAATCTGAAACGAAGTCTCTAAACTAATGTGAGAGATAATGGAAGAGACATATTGTGGAAAGGAAAATTAAGCAAGGAAGCTAATTCTGATTGGAGTATACTTCTCTATATTTGCCACAACTCCTTTAATGTGTTTCTTCTTTTTATTTTCTATTAATTTTATTTTGTGTTTTTGTTTACTTTGTGATTTTACATTTCCAATAGTTTTTGTCACCGTTTCGTATCTCTCTCTCTCTTATTCTCTTGTTCAATCAGTCACAGCACTTTGTTTTCATTTTAACGAGTCTCCCGATTAGAGACTAAGAAAATCTGCGTAAGGGTTTTCCCACAAGTTGGCTCCTTTGTTTGAAAAACAACGGTCTGTTTACATTGAATTCCATTTATTTTACTTCTACGGGGTACTCGGGGTGTGTGCTAAAGCGTCTGTGAGCCGGTGACTATCTACGCATGAACATATCTCCCGAGCTCATATTTTTTGCTTGCAATCATAACAACCCTGTCGTTATGCTTTTTCCAATATTCTTTAATTAAAAATTGGAATTCGCGAAGATTGAAGGTTTTTCAAAGAGGACAGTTACTTGTTTTCCTGCGTGGAAAATATTAAACCTTAATAAAAACCACCGGCAAAGCAAAAATGTGGAAGAAACTAAAAGCAATGGAAAATCGGAAAAAGTTCAGAACTGAAGAAAATTGAAACGGAATGGACCCAAGCAAAACAAAGCAAGGAAGAAAAAACTATTTTTTTTAAATGCATGTCGCTTATTTTCGTTAAAAGATACAGTTTGAGCTTCATTACGTAGTTCATCCCAAGAAAAATAATATTGTTTCGCACGCCGACTTACCTTTTAAATTTGACTTTATTAAATTTCATTCATTTTAACATTGAATAATCACACATCACATCAATTTGTATTTAATGACTTATTTATTGTCCTTTCAATTTAAATTGTCCTTTCAATTGTTTTGTAAGGACTGATAAAACCACAACTTATTGCGTTAAGACCAATGCATTGAGATAGTTCCAAATTAATGTTGAATCTCACGATGAATATGATCCGCTTTGCTTTTCATTACCATTTCATTATGTTTACTGCCAATATATGATTTTTACTGCAGCTCAACGTCATTTTAAAAATGACGGTGTCTAGATACAAAAACATAACATAATTTCGATTTTTTTGAAAAAACGCGGTGGTAAAATAAATCTGCTCTGTAATTTTTTATTAATTAAATAATTAATAAAAAAAATAATAATAAATTAAATTTTTTATTAATTTAATTTTATTAAATTAATTTTTTATTATTTTTTAACTTCTGTTAGTTTTTAGTGAAATTTGGGGCATGAGGAAGTCTCGGGAGATACCATGCTGCATAAAGTATGTCATACGAGGAAATGCGGCAGCGAGTCTTTTTTACGATTTATGGGTGCGCAAAAATTCCGTTATTTATTAAGATTTGTACATCTTGCTCGTGTGTTTCAAATGTAATGGAAAGATCCATTACAATGTAATTTGGGATCCCATTCCGAATTCAAGATTCATTATATTATTATTCAAGGTAATCATTACACTAGTAATTCAAAATATTTTAACAAATTGGTCGAGCGTGGCATAAAAAATATGAATTTAGTTAAATTCGTCATGTGTTTTATTGACAGTTCATTATCTTTTTATTAGATCATGATACTTGATATCTTTCACATCCCAAAAGCAAGGTGATTCTTCCGAAAGCTGAATTAAATTTTTCTTTAACTTTAACTCGTATACGTTGTTGTTGTATTATACATAAATCTGGTAATGAATATGATAAAGGCCAAAACAAGATCCAATCTCGTTGGACATATATTTATATATAAAATGTAATTAATCATATAGTATTAACAAACACAAAACTTGCTCGATTAACTAGCAAAATGCTTAGCAAACCCACGAAAAACTAGTGAATGCGAGAGTTTCTTGTTCCCAAAATTACAACATACTTTACTTTAATAGCATAGCAGATCCGCTTCCAATTTCTATATTTCTAAATTTTCGCAACAAAAGAAATACTGTTAAATAATATTTAACGGCATTTAGTACTCATAATAAAGATATTATTAGTACTATTGATATACCATAATGGTGTTAGAAGCGAAGCTGTCGTTCTATTTTCTGAGAGTTAAAAATACTGTTTGAGCAATTGACGAAATCTGATAGCGCCATATTATATTGCATACTTTTGTTTGGCCAAACTGTCAAATTGTTTTTGTTTGCCTTGCTAAATTGTCAAATCTCAGCTCGATCGTGAGAGAATAAATTTCGATGAACTGAAAGAAGAGCAAACAAACGTGTTTGTTGTTAATGAGGCCAAACTACAGAGAAAACAGTGTCCTATTGTAGCGAGAAACAACGCGCAGTTGGCAGCTAAATAGTTCAGATTTTATTACAAAAAGAAGTTTTATATAAAAAAAAAACTGCACAAGGCAACCCAAAAACCAACCTGCATTTGATGTAATGTTAACAAATCTTCGTACTAAATGAGAAAAGAGTCGTTTTTCTGAAAGCTGTTAAAATAATATGTTTTTAAGATAGCATTAATACATACTAAAGGGTTTCCAATAAGGGCTGGTCGATGTTGACAGTATGTAGGGGTCAATTTTTTTAGCCGGCGTCTGGCAAATCTGGTGTTTGTAATTCAGTCAATGTAATTCAATCAGTCAGTCACCATGGCAAGTTACGCTATTGAGAGACACGTCTAAATGACAAAACTCAAGATGAGTGTTCATTTCGGACCAATTTTGGCTGAAAAATTACCTTTATCAACGAGGGGCATTTATGGATAAATGGCTATGTGAACAAGCAAAATTGCCGTATATGGGGCGACGACAACCCAGACGAGGTTCACTAAGTGGCAAGGCATACTTCTTCCAAAACGACGTTGGAGAGGCGATCACCAATACGAAAGCTACAGATCCATGATAGCCAATTTCGTTTGGTTCAAATTGAGCGATATGGACGTAGGGTAACGATATGAGGGTATGGCTATCTCTCGCGTAGGTGACGTGAATTAGCCACCAAGATCGTGAGATTTAACCCCGCTAGACTTGTGGGGTTTTTCTTAAATCGCAGGAATATCGCCCTCAAAGTCAACATAGCCATCGGTCATATACTGCAGGATCCATGTGGCAGAGTCATTGAAAATTTGACCTCTAAGATTTGTTCCACGGTGCGATGCCACGGCATAAATTTGAATGATGTTACATTTCACACATAATGGCATAAATAGGGCTATAACAATATTTCAATAATACCTCACATACAGCTTGTTTTATTCCATTTCAACATCGACCCGCCCTTATTGGAAAATGCTTTAGTACTGAAATATACCCAATTTTGACATTTCGTTGTACACCTCTCTCGAAAATCTTTCGATTTTATGCTTTTCTTTACAGCATTTATTAAATTTGGACATTGTTTCGTAAACCGCTAACGGTGCTCATTTTGTGCACACCTACGAATTGTTTGTGAAAACGCAGCATATTTTTATAATATTTTGCAGTTATAGAAAACTAGTATTTTTAGACTACTCTTTTAGCCTTTTTTACCCTGTGCTACGATAAAACAATTACTTAAAGCATACTTCTTTAATACAAAAGTGTACTTTATATTTGACCTTAAAATTATTTACCTGTTGGCAAAGACGAAACTTCTCACTCTTTTCCATTTTCAGCAGATTTTAATCTACTGAATTCAAATAAACAAAGTCTTAAAAAAATACTGACCGCTAGAAAAGATGTGTATAATAATTTTTATTTATCGACCCCCCCCCCCCCATTATAAAAGCGGAAAGTGTTGATTTTCGTTAGTGTTGCGTTGATATAAAGGCAGATCGTCTCAATGCTAGAAATTCACTTCGTTGTCATTTCCGTTTCAATTCTAAAAGTTACTTTGCATGCCGTTTATGTTTACGAACTTTTGTACAAACACATCCTTGCATCATCTCTCTTTTCAACTCGGATCAACCGACGTTAAATATTACGTTACTCCTGCGGCCTCTACGATCTGCCACCGAACACTCCGACTGCAAATACTGTAATTTCTCTTTTATTTTCATTGATTACTCTTTATAAATATCCCACCAACACTACGATCCGAAGGAAAATACACTTCAAGGGACAATTTCGAAAGCTGTGGCATAACTTCTGGGTACGAACAACTCTGGTATTGTCGAAACTACTCGGCGTAGTTAGCTACGTCGATTTAACTGTATGATATTTGCGGCCGGCCATTGAATTTTTCCTTATTCTAGAATCTAGATATATAAAAAATTATTTTTTTTAATTATTTTAGTAGACATCTTTTATGTAGAGAGATATTTGGTAACAATAAACACAACTCTCAACGATTTGCATTGAAGTAATAAAAATTATAAAACATACTTAACTCTTGCCAATGGCTCTTTAATAATAAAAATATTTATGTGTCACAAACTAAATTTTCTCTGTTATTTCAAATACATAAAACACAAAATGTTAAATTTAGTAAAAGAAAACGAAAACGGGCAGTGCCAGAGAGTGATTATTTTCTTTCATTATTTGTTTATGTAAGAAAGTCTATCAAAAAATAGTCCATTTTTCGTAGCTTTAAACGGAATTCTAAAGTTATTTTCAATTACATCAATAGCGTTCAATAAAATTTAAGCAAATATGATTCAACAGAAATTAAAATTCCGACAATAAAGTAAATTGACTTGAGCTGCAAAAGCAATTCTCTAATTAACTGACCTGAATTCCAATACGATATTCATTCAAAAGACAAAGGAAACGATGCACCAAAACCACAGATCATTTACAATCGAATATATACATATATATGCTATACATACATAGCATCGAGTGCTAGACCGTAAAAGCAAATAATGAACTTGGAGGAAGAAGCATCAATAAATATGCGAATTGCTCTAGGCTATAAAAGCACTAAATTTATGCATTAAAGATGGGACCACTTTGTGAGCAATACCCAATTTTTTGAGCAATACTCAATTTGAATAAGTTTCTTTTATTTTCTTTAGCTTCCTTTACATACTATTTTACATTCATGTTGTATTGTTTCACAGAAAAGGTATGACTTGAATGAAGCCATTCCCAAAAATTGTTATGAATGACTTCTGGTAGTCGTAAAAATACAATAAAAGATAAATAAAATATCCAAAGTATCCATCAGTTCAATACCTTAAGTTTCCAGATAAAGGAATTATTTTATATATGTGCATTCATTTCATAAAAAGCGTACGATCATTATGATCTTATTTACATTAAGTTCTACACTTCACGGCAAAACAGAAAATCTCATAAAGTCAAATTTTATAAAACGTACCTCTTACGAATAACATCAAAATCATTTTATTGATGTCAGTAATTTGTGTGCTATAACGTTTTGCCAAAACTTACAAGACCCTTCATTTTCTTCCTAAGAATGTCTAAGAATAACTAAAAGTGAAAGATAAAATCGTTCCAACAGTAAAAGGACAGCAATAACCGTAAAAACAAAACAGTAATAAAAAATGTCTACATAAAACAATATTTATACAAATGTTTGTTTTAAATAAATTTTTGTAAAAAAACAGTTTTATGGCTTTATGCCTGAGCGAAACACATAGGATGATCTGTGAATTATCATCAGAGATTTCCCCTCTTCAACGCCTTTATTAAGCATATTTGGTATTAAAACATTCTTATTTCTGTAAATTTTGTTTATTGTGCTCGGAATATATTTTGTATCAATATATTTTTACATTTTTGGGTTATCCTGGCGTTATTTTACGATGACAAAGTTTTCACCAATTTTTGTCGTCTTTAATTTTAATTCATTTACAAATTAGTTTCCTCGATTCAATACGAAACGTAAGGAATGAAGCGTGAAAAGATGTGAAAGGATCTTAACGTTTCGAGAGAGTAGATTTGTTTCGGGGTAAACACGGAAAAATTAAATAAAACATGGCCCAAGATTAAATACAAATTTGTACTTTTGGTTTATTTGTGTAGTTGTGTTATAAAACTATACCGTTGTAACCTATGGAACCCTTTGATATAATGCCTATAAAGGACGCGGCAAATGAAAAGATCAATTTATTGAACACAGAGTTTAGAAATCGAAATTTATTATCACAAATATTTACTCCTCTAAATATTTATACAATCGTACTCAAATACTGCCAAACGAATACCGACAAAACATTCATTATTTCTTTGGGTGAGCTTTAAATTTCTTTATTTGTATTTCTAACTCTTTAGCGAGAATTTGTCATACAGCTTCTTATGCATACCGCAGTGATATTTGCAATTTTTAAGTCCGACATGCCGATGCGTTTGTGCTGAACTGATTTAGGTATTACGTTTTGTCAAGCACTTTAAAACATCGTTGTACCACGTGTTTGTATCTTTTAACCAAAAGAGGAATTCTTGAGAGGAGATTTCTCTTCCTTTCTCTTTTAATTTCAACTCTCACTTAAAGTACCACAGTAGAGAGCAGAGACAAGTTTACTTAAAACAGAGCTCATCTCTAATGAATTAAAGGAAAATATTTACAGCTACTTTATTTTCCTCTTAACAGTTTCTCGATATAACAGCTTCGTTAATATTATAAATGTTAATATATTAAATGTTAATATTAAATGTTAATATATTTTCAGGAATGTTTACAGGAATGTTTACATTTCTAGCATAGCAATTTGCTTTAGACTTTTAAATTTAAGGAAATTCCTTCATCATTCCTTCATCATCTATTACAGTTCTCACTGCGAGTGATGCTAAAGGAAATCTGAGTCTAACATCAAACATCCCAACAGCGTTTATTAATACCCTATTGGAGTCTGTTAATTTTGCAAAATCTTTCCAATTGTTTTTATGCAAAGCTCACAGAATTTATATACACAAAACATTCATAGTGGTGGAAAATTGTAAACGTAATTTGAGTAGTGGAAATCGATCTTCTTCTAAACGATGTTACAAATATTTCAATGTACTAAAGAAACTAATAGCGTAATACGTATCATCGGCTAGACTTATCATCTGCTTTACACTGCTTTACGTGCATGAATTTTATTTAAATTTTATAAAGTATCTTACCTTAGCTTTTTGTGGGCGTTGGATTTATCAAATTATTTTTCTCCGTAGTATCCATATCAGCCCTTCCACATCGTCACATTTTTCGTTCACGCTCTTCTTCTTTATTCTTATTAAATACCGAACAAATTTTATATTTGCAATTCATGTCACTAGAAATAATCGGGGTGGGGTCATCATTGAATTTCGAGTGAACTTTCCGTTCTTTGAACTTACCAAAGACACACGCTTGATCATTGAGATCTGAGATTGCTTTCGTTCGTATATTCTGGAGATCAATGATGACCCCGAATATCTCAATTTTTAATACAATAATTTTCGTTTTTGATTAAGGGCAACCTATTGCCACACATTGCCTTGCGGGCTCCAAAGCAATTTCATTTTACTTTAAGCCTGTCCTTAATTCATTGACAATCATTCCACAGGTATAGTATTATGGCAATGGCATCATTAGATCCAGAATAATCCCTTATGAATTCTCGCTGTTAATGAAAACTGCCTATACATAAACTCCATATTGTCCAATAGACTGCCCCAACTTAGACTCCATCTGAAAAAGATCATCGCAACAATAGAAAAAATTATAAATTCGATTTCTATGGCTGGCTACGTTGACTACGTTTCGAATGTGGATATCTGTCGAATTTACTGCTTTTATTGTTTTAACGATAACGAAATCCGTTTAAGAGGAACTAGGAAAATTGTAAAAATGTTATTGGTATATGCGCTTCAGGAGAGGCAAACGAATAATAAAGTAAATTAAGATTTTATTGTGTGACTATCTCCATTAACAACTCATAAAACCGGCAACCTGATACCGAGTGGACTCAATGTGCTTCTTTTATTAGTTAAAAAATAAGTTTTACGATATTATCCGTGGCAACAATAAAAAATCTTTTAAATAATAGAACAAATTTCATGCTTTATTTTTTCTTTTCAATGCTCATTTTTTGTGAAACAGTTCTAATTGAGGCATGGGCGTGGCAGCTTTCTGATTTCGCTCATTCTCAACACCACCCATCCTATGATGACAGGTAATATTTGTGCCAAATTTCATGTCAATATCTCTATTTTTATGCCTGCACGCTTGTATGGATTTTGTCTCTAGTGGGCGGGCCACACCCATTTTTTTGATTATATTTTCAAATTCGAAAGTAGACTCGGATATACAATTTCACCAATAAGTTCGTACTCGGAGCTGAGAAATTGAGCTCTAAACGCGATTTAATTCACATTAAATACCAAAAGAAGGCGTGGAAGTTGTCTGATTTCACCCATTTTCAATACCAACCAGCTTATTGTAATAAAAAACATTCGTACCTCATTCGTACATGAACATTCGTTCATGATCATCGCTTCATTCGTTCTCTTGTAATCGTGATTTCCACAGACACACAGACAGACAGACAGACAGACAGACAGACAGACAGACGGACGGACAGGGCTAGGTCGACTCAGGGGATCATTCTGAGCCAGAATATATATACTTTTCTATATCTATTGTAGCTCCTTCACTGCGTTACAAATTTGGTATCAACGTTAATATATCCTATTTCCCTTTTTTAAAGGGAATAGGATATAAAAAGGAAGAAAGAAATGTTATAAAACACACTATGAATTTTAAAATGCAGTCTTAAAGTAAAATTACTGATGTCTATGACTTGTGTTAGACATTTTACTACGAAATAGAGACAACATAAAATATATATGATGGGTAGTAAAAAAAGAGCATCAGGAGGGTTTATTCAGTAATACTCTTATATTTATGGTAATACTAATATGATAAAACGGTATCATTTTATCATTAATATGTAAATAAGAATATAATTCGATTTTAAAGAAGTCGTGAATAAAAAAATAATAATAAAATATTTAAGAATATTCTGCTCTGCCGTATAGAGCAACTTATTTCGCGAGTAAAACAACTTTGACCTCGACCCTTATAGTCATTCAAAATGTGACTAATTTAATTATCAATAATTAGAATTTATTCTTAGAGGAACATATCACAATCAACTAGAAAAAGGGCAAAAACCTAAAAAACAAATAGCCAAAATATCTCCAGAGAATAATCCTTTGGAGAAATTTTGGGCGGTTTGTCTATTAAATATTTACAATTTTTCCTGGTTGATTGTAATGTGCTCGTTTAAAATAAATTTTAAAATTAAGGCACTTTAAGATTAAACTCAAAGACTCGACGTTTTCCCCTAGTTTACAATTATTGTCCATTGGACGAACGGAGAATAGTGATAAAAATTAAATTTCTTTAATAAAAGCCGGTTAGAAAAAAAGTAGAAAACCTGAAACTTCCCGTAACGCAGCATTAAATAGAAATTATTATTGTTACCTGGGTAATTAAATTATGATAATGATTGAACTTAATCATTTGTTCTTTCTAGACCAATTCTCCAATTCGTTTTGAAAACGAAAATTCGTTGAGTTTTGATATTCCCTGAAATCGAGATATAGCACTTATTCAAAATCGGTTTGAATGGGAGCCAAACCCTATAATACGTAAATTCATTCGAAATATATCATCTAATTGACTTTGTCGGATACCGAAAAGATTATCAGCAATTTATTTAAATATTAAACAAATTTTAAACAATAAAACTTTTATTAGGATAAGGAGACGTCAATATATCCCACATATTTATCACTTCGACAAGTTTAAAATATTTGAATCTAATAACGTCTTTTCTAAGATTCAAACCCATTCGAATACTGCACGTATGATTTATTTTACACACCTTTTTATGTCTATTTTAATAATTCTTCAATAATTAATCTCTTAATAACTCATTTTGTTTGTTTCTCTTTTCTCTTAAAATTTCTTTCGTCCTCGAACATTAATACCATAATAAATTTAAACGTGTTTCTTCTCGGCTCTTAAAGAGCCCCCACACTTGTGTTTCATCTTTATGCTTTATTCCTAAGACATTATAAATATTAAGATTTATTTTTAATTTAAATTTTATTACGTTTTTAATAACTTAATGTTAAGCAAAACAAAGCAAAACATTATTCAAAAAATTTGGAAGCATCTTTGCTTTAAGAAATGAAAGGAGCAGTAATATAACAATTGCGCGAGTAAAAAATTAAAGATTATTACCTTAAAGTACCGACTTAACCTGGCATGTCCTAGAAATTTTTTGTTGCAATATTCAAATATTATTTTATAGCTTTATTAATTGAATATAAGAATCATAAATATATTACGTAGACTCTCGTTGATTTCCTGATTTGACTATTATGGAGCGTAACCAAACGGCAAGGCTGAGTCAAGCAAGTGATGGTTTCTAGAAATTATCACAAAATGTATGCACTTTTGTGATATTTTTCATAGCATTTGATGCACAAACCAACATTGCAAGCAGTGCGGCGGATACTTGTGCAAGTTTCCTCTACAGTAATACAAAGCGCTTTCCGTTCACCTTCAAAAGTGCATAAAAGGAGCAGTAAAGCTAAAACTAGGATGTTAGAGGAATTAATGATGACGATAGAACTTCTCAGAATTAATTAGACCAATCATGATTCCCCACCAAACGATATTGTTTACCTTTTTCTTTGTTCATTGCCACTTTGTTCAATGTTTTTCTTTCTTTTCTTTTTTGTGTTTACTGCCAGACCTCACGGCAATGAAATTTTGTATGAATTTTTATTTTTGAAACGGTCTATCTTTTTTCAAGGCCGCAGGGCATAATTAATTGCCTGCCATTTACCTTAATAAACATTGAATTTATAGTGAGTCTTCAATTTCGATTGAGCATTTTATCGATATTCTTAAATTATTGTATAAATAAATTGCAGAAATGGTAAAAAAATTTAAATGTGGCCAACATATCAAGCAGTAGATTTCTATTCTAAAATATGAATTATAATAAATTTTTATATATATCGACCATTGGAATAGTTCGAGATTAAAAAATAGGCGTTCTCGCTCTCGTTTTTTTCCATACATTTAAATGCAAATTACGTTTTGACCTTTTTGACTTTTGGATATTAATGCATTCATCTCGAACTTTCATTATGCACAACAAAAGCAGCCTGTCAGAACTTTACCAAAATTACAACCAGCTGCTAAATTTCAGTTAAGAATTGGGAACGCTCTTGGGAATTAATATTCTTCAAGAAAATTTGCTTACCCTTTTGCACTCTTCCACTGAAGCATAGGAGGCAATCGTCCAGAAGGCATAGGAGGCGGCATAAAATCTAAGAGAAATTTTGTAAAATCTGAGAATAAAAGCAGGTGTCAAAAGTAAGGGCATTAAAAAGTTGTGGTAAATTTCCTCCAATATCCTAACTATTTCATTTTGTTATTTCTCCAAAAATATTTATATTCTATTTTATAATTTATTCTATTTTCAATTTGCATTCACAAATTTTGATATAAATGTCAAAGGATACCAGAATGGTGTTGTAAATCCCAAAATACTGAGTGTCTTTTATTATTTTTTTTATTTTAGTAATATTTCATTTTTTTATATATTTTTAGATATTTCATTTCATTTATTTATTTACTTTTTTCATTTCACTGCAGTACATAGTATCTTACAGTATATTATGCAGAGTACGCGAAGCTACTAAAGCTTATCTGCAGACAATTTCTTTCAGGTAATTCTATTCTATTGTCGAAGCGTCAAACTTCACTCCCTGTTTTTGTAAAATAATTGAATTTAATACTTTTTAGTGTAATTTAGAAATTGAGTAAATAACCCAACCTCGCCTTGGGTTTCTTACGTCGCAATAGAATTTAGCAATTAATAAAGTTGTGATAAAAAACTTCAATGATTGATTTATAAATAACCAACAATTGGTTTTAAAACATTGACCCAAAAATGGGTTCAGGTTAATATGGTTTTGTTAGTTATGGCGGAACATTTAAAAAAAGCGGTTTGATTGTTTTGTACTTTCTACTACGATTTGTAAAAAAATCGTGTTATTGCATTTCGACCTTCACTTGGGCTTGTTATTAATTGTCCGCTGTTTTAGTATCAATTTTTAATTTTATAATTTCGTTATTGTGATAATTGAGAATACTCCAATTGAGAATATTCAAATACTCCAAAGAATTTTAAGTTTTATAATATATTTTTTAAAGGTGTTTGACAACACGGTTCCCGTAAAGGCTAAATGTATATAAGTTTAACTGTTTTAGAGTGCTTTTTATGATGGTTTAGAAGGGAAGGAATCTTAGAAAAACAGGCTTTTTTATAGGCATTTTGTGTTTGTTGTTTTGAAGTTTTGTTCTTCACTTCTAAAAGCGTTTAACATTCAAAAGGAATACCGCAATTTCGCCAAAACCAAAGGATTTATATTTTAAAAAACAATTCACTTTTGCTCTTTAAAGCTTAAGCACTGAAAGAAATTGCGGGCAACAAATGGGAAATAAAATAACGTACAAAATAACAAACAAAAACTTCTGTGCTGTCTACTTAACAAAACAATTACAAAACCGCACCCACATGTTTAACAGACTTAAATAGTATAACACAACAAATTTTAACTTGTTTTAAATTTTAACTTGTAATAACTTTCATTAAAATGTTTACATATTTCTAATCCTCCCTTGAAAAAAGTTTATGGTATTTATGGTATTGATATCATATAAAAAATTGCTTTGTCACATTGGCATTAATTCTGTCGACTGTAAAGGCAATTAAGTTGTGAACATTATTAAAAAACGAGCACAATATCGACTAAAAAGTCTATTTTAAAATATAGCGCCTTTTCAGAGTGTTAATTTAATAACCATAATATAGATAGAGAGTCTGTCCAAATGCTTAAAAAAGCTTATTTTCCTATGAAAGTCACGGCTACCGTAATAACGTTGTAGCGTACTAGGGAAATTTTAAATTCCACGTAGTTTCCGCGATCATTTTTTAATATGGATATAGATCCTCCACAAATTTTCTGGTTTCTTCATGAAAATTTGCGATTTCAATTTATTTTGCTCCGATTGTAATAAAGTTATATATGAGGGCGCAATATTAGCAGACTCCTCAAAAATAAAATATTTAAGTTCAAATTTAAAGATTAGTGTCATAAATTATGACAAATTGTGTAAGCTGGAAAATGCAAAGTTAATTAATTATTTTCTATATTGTAATATGGTTATGTACTTTGTTAGAGCTATTAAATCCTCATTTTCTCAGATATATATCTATTTATATATTATTTATTAACTTATTTAATAAATTATATATATATATATATATATATATATATATATATATATATATATATATATATATATATATATATATATATATATATATATATATATATATATATATATATATATATATATATATATATATATATATATATATATATATATATATATATATATATATATATATATATATATATATATATATATATATATATATATATATATATATATATATATATATATATATATATATATATATATATATATATATATATATATATATATATATATATATATATATATATATATATATATATATATATATATATATATATATATATATATATATATATATATATATATATATATATATATATATATATATATATATATATATATATGTATATATATATATATATATATATATATATATATATATATATATATATATATATATATATATATATATATATATATATATATATATATATATATATATATATATATATATATATATATATATATATATATATATATATATATATATATATATATATATATATATATATATATATATATATATATATATATATATATATATATATATATATATATATATATATATATATATATATATATATATATATATATATATATATATATATATATATATATATATATATATATATATATATATATATATATATATATATATATATATATATATATATATATATATATATATATATATATATATATATATATATATATATATATATATATATATATATATATATATATATATATATATATATATATATATATGTATCTGAAAAAGTGAAGATTTAATAGCTCTAACAAAGTACATAACCATATTACAATATAGAAATGAATTAATTAACTTATGAATTAACAATTAATAATTAATTAATAATTGGACAAATTAGCAGCGAAATAAATAAATAAATTAGCAAAGTAATTAATAAACAAATAGATGAACAAATCAATAAATAAGTACCCAAAGCATTAAGAAATAAATAACAAATTAGTTGATTACTTTATTAGGTCCCTAAATATATACAAATAATTAAATAAATAAATAATTGTATAGTTTAGTGAATACATAAATTAATAAATAATTACATATATTATACTATATTAATTAATTAATTAATATATTCGTAATTATACTAGTATTAATATATACGTAATAATATTATTAAATTATCCTAATTTTAATTATTTTTATTTATGTATAAATTTTTATATATAAATTATTATTAGATTTATAATTTATATATATATATATATATATATATATATATATATATATATATATATATATATATATATATATATATATATATATATATATATATATATATATATATATATATATATATATATATATATATATATATATATATATATATATATATATATATATATATATATATATATATATATATATATATATATATATATATATATATATATATATATATATATATATATATATATATATATATATATATATATATATATATATATATATATATATATATATATATATATATATATATATATATATATATATATATATATATATATATATATATATATATATATATATATATATATATATATATATATATATATATATATATATATATATATATATATATATATATATATATATATATATATATATATATATATATATATATATATATATATATATATATATATATATATATATATATATATATATATATATATATATATATATATATATATATATATATATATATATATATATATATATATATATATATATATATATATATATATATATATATATATATATATATATATATATATATATATATATATATATATATATATATATATAAATCTAATTCCTAATTATAATTAAAGATATATTCTCTACATTTGTTTAACCTCCTTTGTCTGCTTAACTGTTTGCTTCTAAATTGCGTTAACGACCGACGCATTTCTGACTTTAATTATTTTTTCGGCTTGTCTTCCATCAATTTATTTTTATCGAGCTCTAGACGCAAATTTCTTCCCTTAAGTTCTTACCAAAATGCTAAGCAACGAAGGCTCACAAAAGCTCTTGTTAATTATTTCTTGAAGGACTCTTCGCCGAAATACGAGAAACAGCAAAATGTAAGGATATTCAAATAATAATTGTTGAGCTTTAATTATTTGCTCTGTTATTTGATAGTGAGATTCTTTGAACGGTTAGATTACCAGGAGAGAAAATAGGAAACGTCGGTAAGGAAAAAGAGATGGAGGAGGAAGATTTAAAAACAAACTGCACGGATTTAATGAAGTTTACTAGAAGAAGCCGGAGGAAGGGGAGAATTTTTGTTAATTACAACGGTTTACTGAATAATTTCTGTTCTATGATTACTTTTTAAGAGAATGAAGCAGATACGTTTGATAGAGGGAGATAGATGTTCGAGTATAAATTTCGACTTACAAAGATTTTCGGTCGGATGAAGTCTCGATTGTCTCTGCGGTTCCGTTAATTGCACTTCCTTTATTACAGTACGAAATTATTTTATTAAATGTGCAAAAAGACTAAATTTCCCCAAATTTTCTACTCCCAAGGCAATGGAATATTTTAGGAATTTGCAGGAAATTACCGGAGAAGGTAATGAAAGTAATAGAAATTTTATATCATACATTTCTGAAATTATTCAAATAGCTCCAGGAGGCACTTTTCTGAAACTAAGAGTAAAAGATTCAACTGTTTGTATAGTATGCTTAATGTAGGATGCAATTGAGAAATTACCTCGAGGATTAGTCAAACCGCCGACGCGATTCCGAGTTTTTTTTCTCGTGGTTTTCAAAATAAAACAAGGTCACTATATCATTCCTTGCAAATGTTTCTCCTGAATTAGTTTTCGTTGCTTTTCCTGTTTATAAAGAAAATAAATATATTTTTAAACGTGTACTGATTATCTTAAAGATTATGACAATTTATATGTAGTGCTGACCGTAATTTATTCTGTCCCATTTGATATTTATTTACATGCATGAAAAATATAAATAGGAGAGACAAAAGGAAGGGAGGATACGATAAACTAACAAACGTTTATTAAAAGACAGCGTTAATGATCCTCATTAAGGTTTGAGGCAAAATGCCATTAACGCAAATTGCATCAAGATAAAGTGAAAACGAAACGAAGAAGAATCTGAAACCTTTTCCAATTCCATTTTGCATAATACAAAAACCTAAAAGTGAGAAGACGAAAGTTAGTTTTTTTTTGTTTTTGGTATTTTCGTATAACTCTTCAATTCACCGAATAACGTAAACTCACTTTCAGACGAAAGATCTGTCAAACTCGACAAAGACAAAAAGTTTTAGTTGTGAACAAAATACTCCGGTTACCCATCGATCAGCGGTGGTGTAGGTTGTTGCTATCGAGTTGCGTTGAAAAAAAAATAAATAATAATAAGAAAACGAATAGATATTATGCCATAACAGTTAATTGAATGTGTTTTTAAAAATATTCTAAATTGAATCACAAATGTATGTAACGATTTCTATCATCCTTCATCGCTTCAGTGTGCGAAAATATATGTTTCAAGCTGAAAATATTAGAAGATTATGAAATTCTTTACAAACGCAAATAATACAATTTCAAATAGTTCTAATAATTCTTCAGACCCTTTAGAAATACAATTCAGTTCTATTTGATTACGGATACTTGTATTTTTTGATACAATCCTGTAAACCAGTTAAAAACATAATATTAAAAAAACGCGGAATATTTGCATTTTAAGCACTCACCTAGAATATCCCTTAGAACACGGACACCCACTAGCTCACGCAATGGCACGAAAAACTTACATCATATGCATTTGGTTTCGTTCCGTTTTTGTTTTCGTCATCGTTTTCATTTTCCAGTGAGTTTACATTTCGCTTCATTTCGTTCGTTTCCACTTTCGTTTTCCGGTTAGTTTACATTGTTTAGTACACTGTTCCAATAAGTTTACAGTAAGTTTACACTGTTAAGCACAACCTTTCTCGAGAATACCGTCTCATATATTTCCATATCATATCATCACGTTTTACTTTCCGAACAAAAAAGCAAGAACATGAAATTTATGTAAACACACTTTGTCTCCATCGCGAGGATTATACTCGCTTCGCTTTTGTATCGAGAATTGATTGGATAAAGTTTTTTTTCCCTACACCCAAAACGAATTGGGTTTGCGCTATCGGTCTGCCTGTAGAAATCACGATTGTAGAAGAATGAATTTCGTTATTATCCTAAAGCTCAGCGTACACATCGCCTATTCCTTTCCGAGGCTGTTTGGTATCGAGAACGGGAAAATTTTAACCGAAACTATGCCCTTGTTTTAGACTGGTTCTAATTTTCCTAAATTTCTCAATATTTAACGTTTCGAATGAACACACTGCTAAGTTTTTGTATTCTGATTCACCGTCTAAACCAAATATATATGCTCTTAAAAACTAGAGTGACCCACGCAATGGCAACAATGTTAGCAATTACAGGAGGACAATATGAAAACATCGCCACGAAACTTTGTATACGCATTTTTGTCCACTATTGCCCTGAAATTTGTGACAAATCAGACAATTACCACGAGTAATTCTTAACGCTTTTACTGCGAATTTCCTGTGTATCCGGCTCAAACCTTGTAAAATGAATTTTAAGTTCGAATTCTATTTATGGTATCCGGTCAGTGGTAGTAAATTAAAATCTGATATGAATGATATGAACTTCGCCCCGTCCTTTTTTCACCCTTTTTGCTCATTTTATTTCAAATTTATTTACTTTCGCTTCTTTACAGATAGAAAAGTTTCTTGAAAGTACCCTGAAGTTCCCTGACTTCGTTAATATTTATACATTCCTTGTTTTACTAAAAAATAATGAAAGAGAAATTATCCGCGGAGTTTTATTCGAGCATGATTTCATTACATTGAAAGGTTTGCAATCAAGTTCGTTCTTTCTTTTCTCAAAAAGGCGGTACTTCGAAAGGATGAAGTCTGTTTTCATATTTTTTTTATCTAAAACGCTACCACCCGGTACGAACCAGTAATCTACCACTTCGTTGTTGCTTTTGCTTTTATTGCATTATATTCAATCCATTGAAGTGAATTTTCAAAATATAGTCATATTTCAGTGTCTTCTAAAACGATTTATTGATTGAAAATAAACGATTTGTTTATTGTAAGGTATTCAAGTGAATAAAAGAGACGTCGTAATGACATCGGAAATAACTTTCTTTCATAATGAGAATAAAACGGTGAAACACAATACAATTGGACAGACATAAACAATTATGGAAGTAATCTTCCTTCGCGTAGTTGAAAAATCGCATTAAAAATTCCGTTTAAGCAGCAGACTGAAAGTGAAGGGGATCAATGAAATTACGGCCAAACAGATCCAAGGCTTTATTTTTTCTTAAGAAGTCTTTATACACGTTCCTTACACTCTGCTCATTTTCCATTTTGGGGATTTCCTTTCACCTTTAATTAACGAAAACGTGGAAATGAAACATTTTATTATTTCATAAAGACACTAGGACTTTTTTGAAATATTCTTGGTCTTCTTAAAATTAAATGAAAAAGGTGAAAATTCATGGAGTATTTTCATTTATTGTTTAAGTTTGTTTTTAATTCGTTAAGACGGCTCTGTAATTTTTTGTCTGACTTGAATATCGGGGTGATTGCAATACAGGTAATAATTTCCTATTTCTTCAGTACCATGACTTGGAAGTGTCACTGTCCAATTAAAGTCATTATTGCTTTGCGATATATTCCTCTTTATCTACGTTAAGAATGACTGGCACGATGAAGGAAATTGGGTATCGCGGGTTGATTGAATTCCCTCACGGAAAGATGTTGGAAGATCGGCAAATTTCTGCACTTACGTTTTTTTACTTTCTAAGAGTGGTCAAGTGCGCAATAGGTGTCACGAATGATATGTAACTCAATTGCTGTATAATGATTTGGAGCTCTGCGGAGAAAATTCGTTAATTGCTCTTAATCAAGTTGTAACAAGAAACGATAGGTCGATTCGTATGTGAGCAGGAGTGAACAATCGATAGGATCACGTGTACCTCCTTTTAGGATTAAAAGAAAATTTTACTGAGGGTGTGTTCACAAAGAAGATAAAATCATCAAATAAAAAATCTGCGCAGCTGCTTATTCTGCATAGTTTCTGAGAAGCAAGTAAACCCACGTGTTTCTTAAGATAATGCCTTCTTTTACACAACATATATTTCGAAGGCCGTATTACAAAAACGCGGTGTAGAGGAAATTAATCATCCCCAATAAAAAAAATCATAATGATTTTTTTATTAAATTTAGATTTCACGGAAATATTTTATTTACTACGTGAATCGGAGGAAATAAAATTCTGGAATAAAAATATACAGAATAAAATACCATAAACTCCAAATAAAAACAATAGTTGGCAGGTGCGATACACAAAACAAATTCCAAAATAAAACATCCATTCTAGTATTTGTACTCATCAAAGCGTAATGTTGTGCAACACTTATTGTATCGAAATGCTTAAGTCCTTTTGTTATGATGCCATCAGTAATTTGTTTTGTGTTAGTGTGCGATACTCTCAGCCTTTTCTCATTGACTGAATCACACTGATCGTGTATTATAGAAAATATTTTGGGATGAGTTTATCACACTATCAGAGAAAATGTTTGTTTTTGGAATTAGTGCCCATAGTTACTGCAAAAAATCATTTAACCACGGTGTATTTGCGACGTACATGCAAGATACACAAACATTGAATCTGCAGTCATATTACTCACGACCGAGCGAGGATCTGCTGGATTATTTTATTGTTTTTATTGTTTTAACCCAAAGCAAAGTTTGTGTTATCAGTTTGTTTTCAGAGGACTGCTTCAAATGATCTTTAGTGGTATACATTACGTAATAATGGATTGATAGTTTATGGATCATTAAGTATATTTGTAAATTACATAATGTTCCTTGCTCAGCGGTTAAAATTTAGAGCTAGTGAATGTCACTAGCTCCCATAGAAATTTAAATATTTTTCCATTTGCAGAGTCGTTTAATTTAAACTTCACACCACAATACAATAAATAATATTTCACACAAAATAAATATACACAACTTAATTTTAAAAACCGATGAATTCCATTTCGGAAATACTGCGCAGCGTTTATTTAGAAACTTAGAAAGAGAATTAGAAATTATATAAACCGTTTTTATTTACCTTATGTGTCTGCATCAATGAGAATTGCGGTGTAACGAAGTGTCACAACAGTCCACCCAGTCAATCGGCAAGGTATCCGCATCTCCAGCCGTTATGTTTTAAATGCCTTTTATAAAGTGAATGATACAAGATTGAAGCTGCCAATTCTTTTATTTGCCATCCCATCCCAACGCAAACCTCCGCGTATCAACGAGCTATTGTGTAAATAATATTTGACTCGCTCCTCATGAGGTGCCTGCGGAAAATATACCGCAGTTTTATGCCATTACCTTTTATAAATTCATTCTTAAGAAAGCATGCTTTTTTAGTTCAATTCGGTCAGTTTCAGACACATTTTCGTTTCATCTCATCAAGAGTACTCCTAGATGGAATGCATTTTAAAAAAGGATGAAGGTTTCGAAATGTCAGGAGCAGTAGTTTTGCTGATTATTCCACGCATCTCCGCTGTTGGTGATGTTGGTTGGTTTGATAAAGTAAGACTTTTACACCCTTAGGCCCAAAGCGTTTTTCTATTTAATCTTTTTTGGCGTGTTTTTTCTCACATAAAGTAAATAAAAACGGTTTATATAATTTCTAATTCTCTTTCTAAGTTTCTAAATAAACGCTGCGCAGTATTTCCGAAATGGAATCCATCGGTTTTTAAAATTAATTTGTGTATATTTATTTTGTGTGAAATATTATTTATCGTATTGTGGTGTGAACTTTAAATTAAACGACTCTGCAAATGGAAAAATATTTAAATTTCTATGGGAGCCAGTGACATTCGCTAGCTCCAAATTTTAGCCGCTGAGCAAGGAACATTATGTAATTTACAAATATACTTAATGATCCATAAACTATTAATCCATTATTACGTAATGTATACCACTAAAGATCATTTGAAGCAGTCCTCTGAAAACAAACTGATAACACAAACTTTGCTTTGGGTTAAAACAATAAAAACAATAAAATAATCCAGCAGATCCTCGCTCGGTCGTGAGTAATATGACTGCAGATTCAATGTTTGTGTATCTTGCATGTACGTCGCAAATACACCGTGGTTAAATGATTTTTTGCAGTAACTATGGGCACTAATTCCAAAAACAAACATTTTCTCTGATAGTGTGATAAACTCATCCCAAAATATTTTCTATAATACACGATCAGTGTGATTCAGTCAATGAGAAAAGGCTGAGAGTATCGCACACTAACACAAAACAAATTACTGATGGCATCATAACAAAAGGACTTAAGCATTTCGATACAATAAGTGTTGCACAACATTACGCTTTGATGAGTACAAATACTAGAATGGATGTTTTATTTTGGAATTTGTTTTGTGTATCGCACCTGCCAACTATTGTTTTTATTTGGAGTTTATGGTATTTTATTCTGTATATTTTTATTCCAGAATTTTATTTCCTCCGATTCACGTAGTAAATAAAATATTTCCGTGAAATCTAAATTTAATAAAAAAATCATTATGATTTTTTTTATTGGGGATGATTAATTTCCTCTACACCGCGTTTTTGTAATACGGCCTTCGAAATATATGTTGTGTAAAAGAAGGCATTATCTTAAGAAACACGTGAGTTTACTTGCTTCTGGGAAACTATGCAGAATAAGCAGCTGCGCAGATTTTTTATTTGATGATTTTATCTTCTTTGTGAACACACCCTCAGCAAAATTTTCTTTTAATCCTAAAAGGAGGTACACGTGATCCTATCGATTGTTCACTCCTGCTCACATACGAATCGACCTATCGTTTCTTGTTACAACTTGATTAAGAGCAATTAACGAATTTTCTCCGCAGAGCTCCAAATCATTATATGTCAAAATCATGAATGTGTCAATATTTTTCATTTTTATTTTCTGTTTCACGGTGTTCTTTAAAACTTAGATTATATATCACGCTGCCTTCACAAGTTGCATGATCATGATCACAAGTTACAAGTATTATCAATGCTTGATGGCGTTGCCGCAGAAGCAGTTGGACAGCATCAAGTGCGAAACCAAGAAGAAGAAAAGGATTTTCTTCTTCTTGATTTCGTACTTGATGCTGTCCAACTGCTTCTGCGGCAACGCCATCAAGCATTGATAATACTTGTAACGCCAATTGGAAATATTTTTCACTTTCGTTTTTTTCCGAAGGACATCAGTGGCCAGTGACAATTCCAGAATATTGCACTCAGTCAAGCTGAGATCTAGGCCGGTTGGTAGGTGGCCAAAGTTTTAATATACAATTTTTAAAAGAAACTCGTGGAAAACCCTTTTATGCTCATACATGGTTTATTTTTATATTATTAATACACTATTTGCAATAGAAAAGCCTTTTACGTTAAAGAAAATTTCACCCAAATGTAACCTTCAATACAGCCTTCGTGCTCACCCTTCAAAACATTTTATTTCGTTACAATTTATTTACTTTATAGTATCCGTAAATAGCTTGCATCATTTGGAAATCTTCTGCAGTAATTATTCAAATTACTGTGTATCGAAACGCAAAACGGATGTAAAATAATTTAACATAGGATTTTACAGAGCATTTAAAACGATTTGTGCTTGTAGTAGACTAGTTGCACGTAATCAATGAAAACAAATTTTTGTCAAAGAGAGAAAGCTAATTTGAATTCCGTAGAGGAATATATTGAGAGTGAAGAAAAGAGAACAAAGGAATGTTTGGGTGTTAAAAAAAATTATATATAACAGAATAGAATAAAATATAATATATTCAGCAGAAACATTACGGTTACCATCGAAAGAGAACTAACAGAAGGTGCCACTTTTGGGAATTTCCTTTTATAAAAACATGAGCTCGCTCAATAGATAGCAGTCACCCAGCTATGACATCTATTGAGCGGGAAGGTGAGGAGGGTGAGGAGTAATGCCAGAAGAATTTGTTAATAGAATCTAACTATGTTGCCTACAGAATGCACGTCCATTGTTTTTCTTTTGGAAAAATTTTCTCTTCGTTTCTTTTGACATTCCTCTAATGTTAATGGGAAGAATTTAGCAGGAAACATTTACAAAAGCTTTACCTAACTTTTCCATTATGCGCATGCCAAGATTCCAAAAGTAACGTATTGTACAAATGAAACACTCTTTTCTATCAGAGCAGAATTCTGTTTTTCGTCTGTTCAAGAATAAGTTAGTTGACGATGAAAACGTCGAATGCGTGGTCGCGAATTTTGTAAATGCATAAAATGCGTAAATGCACTAAACTTTAACGTACAAAGATTTGGAATAACTTGACTCACAAATTAAAGAAAAATTCAGGAATAATTGGTTTAAAAACTGAAAATGGGAATTCATGAAAAAAGTATAAGAAATAAAGAAAGAAAATGAAGTGGTGAATATGAAGTAATTATGAAGTACATACTAGTTTAAAAATTTTAGATAACCCAACACACCCCGCTTATTCGGATTGCTAGAGCCGACCAAACCAAACCAAGCCAAAATACTTAATGTCGAATTTATTGGCTAATAAATCTCAAAAGCGTTTTGGAACCAAGTACATCTTCGTCAATACATTTTAATAGTTTTCACACAAGAAATACGCTTAGGTCATATACGGCATGTATAATCCATACTGGATTGGAGGCTATTGAGTAAATATACCACTGTTTACAGATATCCTTTATAACATCCAAATGTTGCTGACGTCGGGTATAAGGAGAAGGAGCACAAAACGTTTTGCTAAAAACTCTTAAGAGCACGACGAATAGTTTTAATAAATAGTCACGGGCTAAATAGTCACGCACCAACATCCTCTTAGTATTATATGGAAAACAGTTTTATCGCGAAGATTTTTATTATTTTTATAAAATAAACTTATAAAAATATAAACTTTTTCTTGTATTTGACTTGACCGAATAACTGAACCTTAGGAAATTTGTGCATAATATTGCCATAAATTATAAGTACTAATAACGCCGGAAACCCGGAGAAGTAGTACCACAGACGGGGTAATAAGTTTCTGATTTAAAATCGCTATAAAAAATTAGACCACTTTAAGGGCAAACAATTAGTTATATCCTTTGTATATATTCTTAAATACTCCCCGTGAAATAAGTTGAATTACCTGGATTTGACCTATTTAGAAAACGTTTCAAACGGTTGTTTAAAACATAATTTAGATAAAACTTTTATATTGCCTATGGTTGTATAATAACATATTGCGCTGTAAAATAACATATTGCGCTTCTCTTAATTCATAGATGATTTCGTGACCATTCAAACGACATCTACGAAACTTAAATCGGTACATTATCGATTTTAATAGACATTAGAAAGAAAACCTCTTAAATTATCTAATAATCTTTCGATTTAACGTAGGCACAAATTTTGTATGAAATTTTTTAATGTAGTGTTTTCTAGATTAATTATAGGAGTGATAAAATTCTTAAATATGTAAATATAAAAAATATGTTTATGTAAAAATAACATACAAAATTCATATATGTTTTCGGAGTAATAAATATATGAACATAAAATTTTGACAAAAAATTTATTTTCCAGTCTTTGAATTTAAATAAATTGAATTAAGTAGAGAAAAATTATGGAGGGAATTGAAGCCACGTTTTTATTAATTTAATTCGGTCCAACGGCTCCAAAAAAAATTTTACGTTCTAAAAAGGGTATTATCACAAGATTTTGCGTTCAAAGATTTGTTCGAATTTATTGGCTATTACAAATCCTTATCCTTAGCCTTATCGACATTGGCATGCAGTCGAATACCAAATTTGTTTCTGGTTTCGCAATATTGTTCACCTGCGAACATTTCAATATACTCAATAGCAGCAATAACTTTACCCAATATCCGAGAAGAGTCTCTACCCGAGACGAAAAGCAACCCGAATTTTTAATAAAAGCCAAAATGATATTAAACAACATTAAAATTTTAGATTTAGGGGTAACGATATTAAAAATTCATTTTCATTTGTCAAGAGTTAGCTCATAAATATTTATAATTTAAATAATGTGTGGAATTTTTTATCTTGTGGAGGCTTCCAAAACCTGCCGACAAGGAGACTTTCTGAAGATTCCGTACATCGTTTCTTCGGTCAGCTTAGGAGGGTAGCGGGAACTGTGCAACTACAACTACAATCGCTTTGTTCCACGTTTTTTTTTGTTTGTTACATAACTATCGTAGTTAGAGGGAACTGCGAGTAATTTCAGTCAGTAAGTAACGAGTTGAGCACCGATTACATTTTAACGCAGGTATATAATGGCTGGCTGATAGAAGATAATTCATGACAGCAATTTAAAAGAGTTCCATGACCACAACTCCCCGCAATTGATTAATTTAGGATAGAAATATGTTTTCATGAAACCTATTTATTAAAAGAAAAAGTATTACAAACTTCATAGTTGTTCACAACCTTTGCCACACCTTGGAAATGATGTCGCAATGGGAGTATTTTTTTCTGCCGTCGAAAATGAATTCATAAATTATGCTTTCGTTAAACCTCCCAGCGAATTCTTAATTTATTTCAGCAATTTAGAACCGAGGTTTTTAAAGATTTTCTTTTCAGATTGCCAGTATTAGCAATTTTTAGTTTCCAGTATTCTAGACGTAGAACCATACACTTGTCGTAGCCATATTTGTCAGGATTAGAATATAATTTGCTTTGAATGTTTTCAGTAGAGACCTTAACCCATCTTTGCTCGAACGGTAATTTCACTTACCACTTCTTTGCTTCGACGTACATCCTTATATATACCACGTATGCATCAGATTTAAGTGGTTATATGTTAAATGAAATGTTTACAAAAAACAAACTGAAGGAAATGTTTCTACCCCTTCCCTTCGCCTCTCAGTTAAGTTTAGCAGAATATCTAAGAAATATGCATTTTTTATTACTAACAAAAATTATTTTTAAAAATGCATTTTATTATTTTAAGTCTGCATTAGTATGTCCTTAATACAAGCTTTGAGATATATATTAACTTGGTAGTCCAGGTAAGTCCATGTAAAATATACCGGGTGTGGAAAGCGGCTGGTAATTTAATGTCCGATGCATTAAGCCATTTCGTAGATTTTGCTTTTCGCGCCAAATTTTTTCAAGTGCAGTTTTTGTCCGTAAGAATTAAGAGGTGTTAAACTGCCTGAAAAACTAAAAAAGGTGATCAGAGTGCACTATTCGACCACACAAATAATGTGGTCCAATGAACGACAATGCTGATGCAACAGTCCTCACAAATAATGGTACGGTTGAGCCGTTTGGTAACGCGAAGAGTTACGATCGGAAAGGAAAAAAAATGCCAGTGTCAAAATACCGAAATCAATTCCACATTGCAATCAATTTATGGATGGAGTAGATTTACATGATAATGCGCTGGCAAACTACAAGACTCAAATAAGATCCAAAAAGTGGTGGACGCCACTTTTCATTAATATTCTTTGAAATATGATGTTTAATGCTTGGAAATTGCATATCATGATATCCAATAAAGAAAAACGAAATCCATTAACGCAATTACAATTGCGCGCAAACGTTGTAAACGAACTTGTGTTTTCATCGAACGAAATCACCTCACGAATTCCTAAGCCTTCGACAAGCCTTCCGGAAGGTGGAACATCATTACCCGAAGAGGGAGATAGGAAACCCGAGAAAATGTGCTGTGTGTCACACTCGCACACCGCATATATGTTAAAAATGCAATGAAAGATTGCATCAACATTGCTTTGGGTTATATCAAAAACATATATAATAATGTTTTTTATTTAATTTTAAATAAACTATTACTATTTCAAATTCTAACTTGTAATATACTAACTACCACTATTTCTATTTTAACTGTTGTTATTATTAAACTATTATTAATTATTTTAATAAAATATAAAAAGTAATTTTTTAAATAAAAAATAAAGTTAAGAAAAATATTTTACAAAATTTTAATACATTTCCAGGTGACTAAGACCAGGTGACAGACTAAGGTGTTTAAAGTGGATTAAGGCTTCCAACTGCGTCGTTGTTTCGTTGAAATTAAGCATAAACTAAGGTTTTTATATTTATTATAGTGCTTGAATGTTAGTGTACATGCGGGAGCTATGTGTGTCTGTAGCTATTTGGAAGGCACGTTCGAAGAGTTTCTTGTGGCTTTTGAGAATGCTGGCAACGCGTCCTCCGGGTGATTGTTTTGGCAAGGCTTCTATCGTTTATTCATCCTCCAGAGACTGATCCCAAGCGTAGATTAATTTATTATCGTAAAATATCCTTTACTTCTGGCATCAGGATTCCTTTTCGAAGGCCACTCTCTTTTCATTATTGTTTTTCAATGCCTTCAAGAGATATTCGCTGAAAATAATAATCAGAATTTTTGAAAAAGTAATACAAACCACAGAGAGATATTTTATCCTTTTTCATTTTCTTTCGTTATTCTTATGCTTAATTTCTCTTGTGGTTGTGGTTTTTAATAACCGCTTCCCCTCGTTCCCTCTCCCGGATTAATTTTCTTAACACTTTGTTCTGTAGTGGGCTAAAAGAGGTGAGGGGAAAATAGCGAATTTCATTAGCAGTAACAACAATTGCGGTATATCAACAATTGCTGAAAAAGCACGATTTTGTATTGCAGCATTCATTTATTCATTTTTTCACTCATTCATTCATTCACTCGTTAAACGTCAGAATTTCATTGTTAAAGCTTCGTGTGCAATAAATCATAAGCCCACCCCTCGCGCTTAATTTTGTGAGAACTCTTTATAATTGTGTTGCTATTGCTGTTGTTGTATATGTTGCTGTTCGTTACTATAGATGGTTTCGTTGTCAGCCACTCAGCTGACAGCCACTTCTTATTGTTAAAAGTTAAATAAATATGCATGACATTTTACGGGAGAATCTTTCTACTTTATCTCTTATACATAAAGTGATGATGCCTGTCGTCATGATTTTGTGTTTATTTTTCATTTATAAAATTTAATTCTTGATCAAGTTTGGTTGAAAATAAATTTCATATCGGTCTCATAATCGATGAGATTAAGTCGCCAACCGTCATTTCTGCGTTAAAGTTAGTTATTATATCTAATATTAGTGTTTTAAATTGAGCTACGTTTTGAAAAATGTTTTATGTCAGTCAGGAAATTCTTAAAAGTTCGAGATGAACGTCATTAAAAATTCCATTAAATCCATTACACTCTATTGGATTATTCCATTATAACGTGTGTGTATCACAAAAAATTTCACAAAATAATTTAATTAATTTGGATTCATCTAATGTGGTTAAGAGGAGGAAAAAATTTTACATAAAAAATAAAAAAATTAAACAACGAACGTTAAAATAATAAAATGTGTCACTAAAAATCGCGGTAAGAATTTGCAAATTATCTGAATTAAAAGGTTTTTGATATTTTATAATTCAGTTGGTCGGGATGAAATATGTTTGCATTTGTCCATTACATGTTTGTGTACGTTTTTGTATTTAACAGTTTTATATTTATTTTCCTTTTTTTTTGCTGTAGAGAAATTCCGGCAATATTTACCATGGAGTGGTTTTAACATTTTGTGTTGCCAGAGTTATAATTTTGTCTGTGCTAGAACAGTACATAAATCGACGCACAAACTCATACGTCAGAATATACATCAAAAGTGACATCAACGGTGACGTCAACAGTTACGCCAACAGAAAAATAAATGCTAATTTTTATAGTGGTTTTTTAAATTAATCACATTCAAAATAATTACATAATATATAATTGGCATAAAGTTTAAAATCAAGTGATTAAACTCTTTAAGCAAAGCGTTGAGGTGAAATAAAATGTAACAAATGTCTGCAGCGATAAATGAACGCACAAGAAATTCAATAATAAAGTTTCATTGTATTTCTATACGTTGCGCTATGATCATCACGGATGCGTAAATCTACGTGTAAGCAACATCTGCAACATATTATCGTAAGGATGTGTAAGGATGTGTTAAACAGCAGCAGCGCCATCAAAACGGAAACGGAAATCATATAGTAAATGAACGAATGCGCATAAAACTTCTGTTCAAACCACAGTCACGAGATATCATCACTCACAAGTATTTCGACCGGTCGTTAAACACGCCCTTTTCATTTACAAGTCACTCACACACAGCGCGCGACAAGGTTAACGCACATTTTAAATATACAAAGATGTGTGCAGGGGAGTAAAGGCTCGTGTGTGCGTTTGTACGCGTAACTACGTCAATGCCAGTGCACCAAAAGTAAAATTTGTGCAATTTGTGAACTTCGAAATTGTTGACAGAGCTGCAGCGTGTTGCATCAATTGTGGTAGTTTTTGCCATTGCTGTCAGAACAGCTCGGTTGCACACTTCGTCATCGTAGTCGTCGTCATTTTTGTTGCTGTCACTGTTGGCATTTTTGATCTGCAGCTGTTGAGCTTTTACTAACAGTAATAAGAAAAAGAACACCGTTGTTACTTCTTATCACAGTGACGAGTAATATTTGAATTGATTTTGTTGACTGTTAATATTCTTACACAATTACATTGAGCACAATTGTCGTTGAACGTTGTTAGTGTTCCCAATTGCTACTGCTTCTACTGCTGCTGAAGTGCTGTAGCAATGTACTTCTATTATCTCTCCTACTCGCTGCTTGTTGTTTAAGTCAGTGACATTATCAACCATGAAATATTACACAACATTATCAACCATGAAATATTTACGTAAACGTTATTGGTTTCTTTTATTCCTCCGCGAGGAAGGACTCTGCTTGTGACCAATTATACACCACCGAAATCATACTTCATATGTATCCTTTGGGAAGGGCATATAAAAATATCCACGCGATCTCGGCAATCATTGCCTTTATGTAAAAACTCGTGAATATACGAAATAATTTATTGTTTCATTTATTTGTATGTTTAACTGTAAGTTTATTTATTTACCTCAATTTTGTGTTAACCGTTTTATTTGTTTCCTAATTTGGATATTTATTTATTTATTAGAGCTGTTGTATTTACTTATAAATACCCTCACATATTCATGAATAATCTGTATGTGTGCACATTTTCGTACACAGCTGAATAATCAGCTGTAATGTCATTTTCACTTTTCAGCTCACAGCTGAAAAGTCATTGACTTCTGTATCAGTAAATACAAGCGCCAGAGAGGGTGGAATGTCAATAATACTTATGCATCCGTATTTATTACTTTGAGTGTATGTGTGTGCACATATGAGTATTTGTTTTGTTTTATTGATATTAATGTAATCCCAATCCCACACGGTAATCTTAACGACATCTTTATTTAAGATTTTCCTGCCATACTTGATATAAAGCAAAAATGAAAATTCTGCAAATTATGAGGTAAAGGATTTTAAAAAGATGTTGTTAATTTATGTTATTTGTGATTTTTTAGTGATTTCAAATTTCATGCCATACACGTTTTACTGCTCGGACTCGATAAAAATACTTGGTGGATAAACACTAATGACTTGTTCAACTATACCATATTAAGTACTACGACTGACGTTGATAAAGGATAACTCTCAAACCAGTTATAACAGTTATATGAAATTTTATGTCATGGACTGAACTTTAATGAAGTAGCTGGCCAAATTTTCTAAATTAAATTTTCTATCACTAAATTTCGCATTTTTTCGTATAAAGCTAAAAGCAAAGTAATTTCATTTTACAATTTATATAGTTGATTTAACTGCGCATTTCACGAATATATAAGTGTATATATAAGCTATGTATGTGTGTGATTGCATGATTAATAATATATGCATGATTAAAAATCCCTGTGATTTTGAGGTCTGATAAGAAAACGCCATTATACCGCCATTATGACTCATACAATTTTCAAAATCCCTGGTATTAAAATATGCGTGAACGCAGAATTCTGCAGTTCAGGAATTTCCACAGTTCCGCCATGCGTGACATCATATTTGAGGCTCGTCGTTGTCTTGTCGCAACAGTGTTGGTGTCTTTCATATTATTATTTTAATAGGATTAAAGACTATCTTGAACAACCATCTATAAAAGGTCGCCGGTAGGCTCGGATTAATAATAAAATCATTGGTTAACATTGTAATAGAAGCGACTTGTTTTTAATCCACATTTTAGTTTGCAAAACAGCAAACTGAAAATTCGAATTGGCTTAAACAATCAAAATTTGCGATTATTTGAGTTTAAGAAAAAATTTGTTAAAGTAACAGCCTGAAAAATTACATCTAATCAAACAAAATAGAGAAATTTAAACTATATGAATTTAATATATAAAAAATTTCAGATGAGAGGAAAGTAATAAAATAAAAATAAAGGATAATACTAATGTTTTTATTTTTAAACAGTCTTCTAAGGAGGCAGGGAATATTAAAGCAGCAGCTCTTTTTCTAAACAATCAAACGCAACACCTTAGGCAGTTATTTTGGTAGTTATTTTGAATATATTGGTGACCGTACTACGTGACGGTGACTTGTTTGGATATCAATCCTGTTGGTACGGAGGTGTCCCATAGACCTTCATGTTGCTCCGTGTGTTAACTAACCGTTCGCAATTTCGTCTTTTAGTGAGAAGACACCTCTCTTCTTCTTCTTCTTCTTCTTACTTTTATTCCTCCTCTTCTTCTTCTGTGTCTTCCTTTGCTCAGTGTGGATGATTAAACATAATTTTGTTGGTAACGAACAAAAAAATATTTGAACACTAAATAAATCTGACTAAATATATAATGAATACATATCTGGTGATATATAATGAAGACCCTTCCCCCCTCTACCCACATCTAGATTCACCGCGCAGGGTTGTTTTGTCAGTTCCTCTCAGTGTAATTTCCCTCTAGGTCTGTTGGATATTTTTGTGTTTCATTAAAATCAGACACATAAAATTGCTGTCATTTTTTTCTTCCTTTTAGAGTCAATATTTTCGATACAATTTTTATCAATTTTTGTCTGTGGTCAAGGTTTCCAAGATCTAAAATTTTCGGAAAAGCTAACTGAAACATTTTCAAAAAAAGTTTAATTAAACCGCTTCCCCATACGGTACACGCGTGATACACTCAAACACAACGCTCATACTCATACTCTACACTCGCAATATAAATGTATGGTATAAATCCAGTAACTGGTGGTGGGATAAGCCTAATTTTCGGTTAACATCTTAAACTGTAAACATCAGAATACAATTTATCTTCAAGATTCTGTGACACACTGATGAACTGAGTTGCAAGCAGCGACTAATTTGCATCGTGCCCATGAGGGGGTGTTTTACTGGTCCAACTAAATCTTTCTTTAACACAAAGCACAAAGTGTCTACAAAGACAGAGAACAAACTACCCAGAAGTTGGTAGTGAAGCTCGTAATAACACAAAAGAAATGAGAGGTAAAATAATGTCATTTTATTTTAAGCGAATTAGCCGCATAAATTTATCGACGAGAAATTTTAAATCAACAACGGCACGTTGATATAACAGGAGCTTCCTTTTAGAAACGATGAAAAACCGAAGATAAAGAAAGGAAACCGAAGAAAGGAAAATTTCCTTGCTTCCCTGGATAGTTTTTTATATAAAGATTTCAATTTCCTGAATTGTTGTTTTATGTAATTTTTTTAGTATTGCAGATTGCACTAATATCGACAAAACATTTTCAACAGGAAATGCTGTGATACTGTAACAAAAGGTACCACCAAACCAATACACAAACGGGGTCTGCAATTCCCGCAGACATTCCGGCAGAATCATCGCCGACAAATGTCAAGTTGAACGTCAACTAGTGTCGCCGCTCCAGTGAACCAAAGCACCGACGATATCGTGAATCGAAAAATTGAAAGCGACTGCGGGTGAAAGCGCATGAAATAGAACGTGAGAAACAGTGAAAAACTGGCAATAGAATTGTTGAATGTGATTTAATTTAGTTTTACGTAATGGAATTACCTTTTGGTTTTATCCAATTCTGGTTTTATCTGGTTTTATATCAATTAATAAAGGCTTAATTGTTAACCTTAATTGTTATTAATGTTAAATAAGGTTTAACATTATGTTAAATAAGGTTATTATGTTAAATGTTGACCGCAATTTAATACTTGTAAATAATTTATAATTACCGCAATTTTTATCAAAATGAATCCAGTTAGAGGTGAAAATTGAAAGATTTGAAACGAAGAGGAAGCGATATATGGTAAATCTGCGAAAAGATAATGCTTTAAAATAATTTGTTTAGTAGAAAAATTTCATAGACAATTCATAGTTAAAGTTTGTTAAACGCTTCAATATTTTTATAATTTATACCTGAAGTCTAACCTATTTTTTACTCAGTATTACATTTTCCAGGAAAATCATAATGCATTCAGAAATAAGCCTAAAAGTCTTTAAAGAGTTTGCATCTAGTGTAGGACCTAATTTAATTCTTAATTTATCGTAGACAGAGCACAGTGAACCATAACGGTAGGCAGTCGTTGTGGGCGGATTCTACTGAACCATCTAGTTTGAAAAAAGTGACAAAAGAAACGGGTACCAATGAAATAAAACAGCATAAAAATAGAAACGATAGACAATAAATTGTTAACAATTTAACTAACGAAAAGAGTTTTAACTATCTTTTCGTGCCTCATTCTGAAAAGTCGGTGGTACGGTTCATTAGATAACGTCTCCGGCAATTTTTACATCATTCTTGTTTTCATAGATGACTTTGCCGCTTCTGTTCTTGCTTTGCTACGTTGGGAAGAGCTCTATTGAAACATGAATAACTTAATGAGTTTGGAATAAATTTGGGAAGTGCATATTTTCACAGAAATATTTTTCATGAATCATTTCATAAAATTCATTGAAATCATAGCTAACTATGTATTAGAATTTAATGTTTAATATTTAATTGAGTGCTTAATATGGCTGTTTATTTTCGTTAACTCCCACAATGTCTTTTGTTGGTCTAGAAAATTTTGCTGAACTTTATACATAAATTTGACTAGAATTATTTTTAAAAGTATTTTATATGCCACGTAATAGAAAACACATTGGAAACAATGATACGTTATTTACAAATAAATTTTGAATTAACATAACGTGGTTTAAAGTCTGTGTAAGATAAACATTTAAATTTGCGTTTGAAGCTTACATAAATTGAAATTTCAAATTAAAATAATTTTTTGTTTGAAAAAACAAATAAAAATTTTCTATGATAAACAAATTACACAAAATGCCTTTAGGTTACGAGGTTACGGCGTTACTTAACGCAGATTCAATTGATGTACTAAGCCCCTCACAAGGAAGACAGAAAAAAGTTATGAAACAATATTTGATCCGCTTGAAGAACTTGAGAACAAGTCGCGACTTTTCACGGTGCCACGGATTCGAGTAGTTAAATTTTTAAAGACTCTGATAGAGAGATCCACCTGAATTTAAGCGATGGTCTGGGCTATATTGATTCTAAGGGCATCAGTTGATTGCGACTTATTGATAAAGACCTGCGACTTCAGGAAACCTCACAAAAATGTTTAGCGGGATTAAATCACATGATTTTGGCGCCAATTCACGTCACCTCTGCAAGAATAAACCATGTCGTCATATCATTTATGTAGAGTGTGGATCGCGGAGTCCGCTGTTTGGTACGAAGCACCGTTCTACTAAGTAACAAAAAAATATTGGACAGACGCCGCCAAATCTACATGGCAGCCTTATATAATCACCGAAGTTCACGTTTAGTTATATCTTGTGTTGTTCTTTTTTTAACATTTTTATTATGTTGCTTTCAGTTCTATTCAAACTGATTTTAAGCTAACTTCAGGGCTAGTTAGAGTTTTGAAATTTGAACCAAGGACTAAAACTCGATGACGGCTCTATTTAAGACTAGCCATTTTAGCTAGCCACGCCAACCATAAGGGAGGAAATTAGGGTCTTCAAAATGTTGGTACAAACTTATAAATTAATCTTAAACTAACTTCCCGATAGGCTCTAGACTCGACTTTAACCATGACTCAGAAATAGATGACAATGCAACATTCATGACAACATAAATACTTGCGCCTAGATGCCAAAGGCTAACAACGAAATAATAAGCATTAATTAACCAGCTACGACTACTTTGCTGAAAGAAATTTGTTTTTTTTTTCATTTTGTAGTTATTTTGAAATTAATTTTAACTAGTTTTTCGGTGAGCTGAGACTCGAAGTTCTAACCATTGCTCAAGACTGGATGACAATGCAACACAAATCATAAATTAATCAAACATGGCCGCCTTCTAACGAGAAAATTGACCTTTTCGAAATATTCGCAACAAAATTAACAACTGATTTCAAACCAGCTTCCCGGCGAGTTAGAGGCCCGAAATTTATACCAAAGCTTGGTACTGGATGACAGCGTAACTTGGTCAGTAAACCAATCCCCCACATCAACCCTGAAGCAAAAGAACTGGCGACTTAAAAATAGCGATACAAATTTTGAAATTTATATAAATTTAAATTCAAACCAGGTCTTAAACCCGAGTGACAGTGCCGCATAAGTTAGGATGAAACAACCCGAGCTCTCTTTCAGGAAAGAAATTTAGTGCTTTTCAAAAGGTTTTACATGATTTAAAAGTGATTTTAAACAAGCCGTCTTGATAATCAATGAGACGCCGGTGGTTCGATCCATAGTTCAGAACTGGATGACAATGCAAGCTAAGGCGTATTTGGGGTAAGAAATTCAAACAAAAATTTATACACAAACTTGATCTTAACAAATATTTTCAAGACAGCAAATAATTTATTTACAGACTTAAGATACAGATTTAAAAATATATCAAGAAATGCGAAAAATGCGTTTGAACCTTTTCTGCCCAAAGAAGCTTTTAATAACAACTTATACTATCTTTCGACTCTTTCCTGGGCGTTAGCACCTTCGTAGCACGCTTCGCTCTTCCCTTTTGAAGTGCATGTATCAACGAGTTTATTTTCAAGGGCATCAATACTTCCCTTCCACTAATTTTCGAAGACATTTTGCAATTTGCAAGAAATTTTTTCTTGTATATATTTAATGACCGAAAGACCGAAAATGTTGGTTTGTTGACATTCCCCGTCAAATGCATACACAAACACACTCACACAAATACACACACAAACAATGCGTAATAAAAATTCTTTCGTTTATTGTTCAGATTTTACTAATGGTATCTGTGCATAGTTCCGATTAAACAAACAAAAAATTCATATGTCGACGAAGATAATTTTCGACCCTAATGCAGCAATGTACATATAGGTGTATATTTTAACCCACACCAACCCTATCCAATGATTCCAAGTTTTGAGACTTTTCCCATGATTAGTCAGTTCCCATTTTCCGATTTAAAAATTTCGAATACTTTTTCAATACATTTATCAACTAAAATGAGAATTTTCAAATTCTGTTTCCGTATCGAAAAAAATTATAAAGAGTGTATATTTTGTAATAGTTTTGGTGGACAAACTTTGTTTAATTAACATGCGTATAAGACTCAATTAAAAATAAGTTTCTAAGCAACATTTGGGAACTCCTTAAGCGGTGTGTCTTCTTAATAAACATTTGTTTACAGACCGTTTAACGAAATCTAATAAATAAGGCTGTGTTGGTTTTATAATAAGAACAAAGTGTAATTCAAATTTCATTTAATAGGAAAATATTTATTGATAGATTGCCCCTGTTTATTATTGTAATTATCATGATTCCAATTGAATTCTGAGTTGAAACAATCTTCATAAACTTCGGTATTCTATAAGTACTCTACAATCTAAATAAATTTATCACTTTACGCTCTTCTCATCTTGTTGTCATCTATGGTATTCTCCGCTGCAAATGGCAGCTGAGGCGTGTCGAAAGAAGAAGCAATGCAAATTTAACTTTGCTTACGGCACCAAACGTTATTACTTACCAGTTATCAGATAGCACCAGGGTGAATTCATGTCCCAAACTCCGGAAAAGTCACATAAAAATGTCGTTCGTGTAAGTTTGGTGAAATATTTGCATAATCTATTTTTCATGGTATTCCTATAAAGCGCAGTAACCTTAACGAGAATTAAAAAACTGAAGAGTAAAAACTGAAAAACCGCAACACTTCATAAATGCTGCAAACGTTTCGCGTAATATAAAAATTATTTGGTGGCTGACGGGAAGCGGCTGAAAATTCGGCTAACAGGGTAGTAAAAAATGCAACAAATTATGTACGGATGTGTGCCCTAGATAGCATAGAGAAGGGAATCCTAAGTTGAGCCGGAAATGAAATTGGAAAGTGTATTCCATAACATCAAAATGGTGTTTGGTGTACAACGAATTTAATACAATTTAGTTAGGAAGGAACGTTGAAGGGCGAGAAAACGCAGAAAGGGAAAAAAGAGACAGAAGGAAATGGAAAAAGATAAGCAGGAAAAGTAAACGAGACCAACGGTGACAGTAATCTTAAAAAACATTCTTATTTTAGCGTTGCCGCTAAAAAAATGAAACCCCAAACAAGTAAGATTGGTAACCTTGCCCTAGCCGAAGGTGCAAATTGCATACTGTAATTGCATAGCCTGTTATCTCCCTCCCCTCGGTGGGAATCGTGATTCCCACAGGCAGAAAGACAGACCGACAGATACGCAAACGGGTATGGCTTAATGGAGGCAATTTATAGCAAGAATATATATACCTTCCTTTACCTACCTACATTTTCTTTACAGCATTAGAAATGGAAAAGAGAATTGAATATAATCTCTAGATTAGAATACAAAAGGCGCGTAGTATGGAGTATAAAAAGCTTCCCGCTGCTTCCGCTACTTGAAGGAATTATCCGAAGAAAACAAATAAAACGTCTAACATCGACATTGTCGAGAGTTACGACCAATTTTATCGTTTGGCTAATGTAAACAATAAGAGAACCACACACAATAAGAGAACCGCCTAAACCACACCACACTCCTAGGCGGTGAATTTCGAAAATAGAGTTGGAACTTAAAATTTGCTATACAAGTCTAGAAATATTCTTGAATTGCCGACAAACTTACGCCGATCTAAAGGGTGATCCAATTTACAGATCAGGGGATAAATCGACTCCCCGAAGGTTATTCTGAGGAGGAATATAGAATATACTTCTCTATACCTGCCATGCCTCCTTCATTACGTTACAAACGGAAGAAGTATGTGAATTATATCCTACCCCATTGGGTGTAGAGCGTAAAAATTGCACTGTGATTAATTTATTTTTGTAATTCGTACCTCTGTTAGGCTGAAGAGATAAAGAGAATATATAAAGGGATGAAGGGGATAAACGGTTGCTGTAAATTAATAATTCATTGTAATGTCCATTTTTTATGGTCTTTTGAATTCACGCACACGTGTGAGAACTCGTCAAAAGTTGTCCTTGTTTGCTGTGCGTTTGCTATCGAGTACAAAGTCGTATTTGTCATCGAGTATGGTGAAAATATTTTGTTCACCTTTTATGTCTATATAATTTTTTCATCAAATGTAAACAAGAGTGGAGAGTTTTATTTTAATCAAACCAATGGCGCACTACGGAGATGAGTGACCCCCAAATCTATGTGAAATACATTGTTCTTAAAATCATAGAGAAAAATATAGTTATGTAAAGGATGTTTTTTAGCTTAGATAGAACTTTCGATGAAAGTTAAATGAAGATTTGGAAAAAAATACAAATGTATCAATTCGTCGTCGGGGGGTGGATTTGGGCTCTGTCCGTCCATCATGTGAGCAATGTCATGTCTTACAGCCTTATAATCTATCACGATACGAAAACGTAATCTTCGATTTTCTTTTGCTATTTCCCCGCTTTTCTTCGATTTAACGAAGAAATGATGAAGAAGAATGCCAAAATAACGATAACGAAAACGTAACGAACACGAATCGAAAACTAGATTTTTGTTGTTGTTTTTTACATGCATTCCCGTGTTCGATTGGAAATCACTTCATAATGTATCACGAATACTTCACGAAAGGGTTGTCAAAATTGACGATAACAAAAATGCGATCGTCAAAGCAAAGAAGCATGCTGCTTATGATTGTCTGGTGGGGAGAAGTGGTAGGAGGTAAACAATCGCACATTTTCTGTAGATGCCAACAACAATAAATTGGAAATAAAACGAAGTGAACGAAGAGGTTTCATTATCAGAGCCTTCGTTTTTGTTTCGTGTTCGTCAACGTTTTCGAATCGTGTTCGTATCGTGATACATTATAAGGCTGTTAATCTTTCGAGGGAATAAATATAAATTAAATTAATTTTAAATTTTACCTTCAATTTTTCATTTAGTGAAGCATAATACTTTATTTATCAAATTTGGAAATAATAAGAAATTTCTCGAGAAACTATAACCAAATTCTTAAGGAAATTATTATACAATTTTGGTGACTGTGCGCCAAAAATGCGCGCCGATTATTGCGAGTATCCTATCACCTTATCTCTGCTGGTAGCCATTATGTCTACTATTGATAACTAATTATTTGTGGTTGTTGTTGTATGCTATGCATATAACTGAATATATGGCTTCATTTGACACAAACTGATTGACATATTTCTGGTGAATAATGCGAACCTATTGTTCGCTTTTGGCTCTTTCATAAATTTTAGGTATTTGGGCGGACGTTTAATTTTCAAATACGTTGTTAAACGTATTTAACTGGTATGGCTAACTGCGAAATTTTATACGTTTAGGCAGTTAAACATGTTTCGGCGAGGCAAACAGGTTTTTAAGTTTTTTGAAAGGAGGGAAAGAGAGGACTCATTCTCTTACTTTCCTTTTAAACAAAGAAATATGTTCCAGGATAAGCCAGTTATGATAGCCATCAAATTCTTTCCGCGAACTCCGTTAAGAACTGCTACTTGGTTAACAAAATAGTTAATAATTCAGCTATCAATTTTTAATCAACCTACGATGTGTTATTAACTATTAATGGTTAACTATTTCCTTTTGAGCTTTATAATGAACCAGAATAGAGCTGCTACCATATTTTTTTCTCATTTCGGACACATTGGATGCAGCAGACTTCATTTATGTACACTATCCCAGAATCAAATAAATGAAGAGTGACATTGTTGAATATTTAACCGAAGCATATTTCAAGAAATTGCAAAAGTAAACAACATTATTTCGAATTGTGAACAAAACTTTCTGTGTCAATCACTTTTTCTCTCTCCTTTTCTATCGTTTTCTAGTCTATGATACTAGTCTATTTCACACAAAGGTATGTATTTCCAATCACCGAAGATTCAAATCGAAACAACTAACAGCTTTTGACAGCAATTTCAAATTCAACTTAATTTTTTGCAGCAACTTTAATATTCCCTGGGCGAAATCATGTCTGAAACGTATATTGTGGAATACAATGATGATTTATATTGCACAAAATTACATTGTTGTTGGCACTCTTTTGATTGACAACTCTGCCCAACTTTTATCATTTCTGTTGAGTTGACAATAATGCCGATTGTTTGTACTAGACAAAATGACATGCAAAGTAGTTGTGGTTCTTCTATTCGGTTTTTGTTGCTCAATGTCGGAAAACACTACATAGTAATAAAGTGCACATACAGTTGTGCCCGCAACAAAACTGGTGATAGCAGGAAAAAGAAAAAAGAGATGCAACAAATACAGCAATAAAATTTCAACAGCTGAAAATTTATGCATGAAATTTTTATCAAATATTATCTTTACCAAATAATTTTTTGAATTTGGCGTTTTTGTACAAAGAGGTCTAAAATTACCTTCAGAGAAAGTGAGGAGCAGTGAAAGATACAAACAAAGGTCCCCGAAGCGAGTCATTCAAATGACATCATAAAAACTTCGTGCAATACCGCGCCCCCCCAATTCAACAAAATTCAAATACTACAGTATTCATAGGACATAAAAAATATAGGAAGGATATAAAAGAAATATATGCAAGCTGGTAAAAAGTTCTAGGAGTTGCGCAATTAAAATAAATAAAGATTAACTATAATACGATAAAGTAATTAATTACAATATTATTTCTGGGATATGAATAAATAACCTCTCGAACCTTTTAAATTATCGCCACAACAACCTTGCGTTTCTCTATGAGAACTTACTTGACTTCAGGTGTAAAAATGTAATATTTGTTTTTCTAATTCTAACAACAATATTGAGGAGGTCTGCTTATGACTTTAAATTTGGTCCTTAACCAAACATTTTATCTGCGAGTATATTCGAGAATACAATTTTGAATTTAACACGCATAATTAATTGATAATTTTTCTGAGGCAAGATTGTTTTACTGCAAAAGGATCATGCGGAACATTACCCTTAATGGACTAAGTTGCTTAATATGCTTAATATACTAAGTCACCAAATATTCTTCTTATCTTCCTAAACATCAGCGCATAATCGGCCTGAATAATCCTTTATTCTCGACTTCTTAAAAACCATTAAAGTATTTGTAAGTTATAATAAAATTGCTTCAATTATTTACCTTTTTCAAACTCTTCATCGTTTGAAACATTGAAATCTTTTCAAACTTTTCAAAAACAATCTATTTTAACACGTTTTTAGGTTGTAATAATGCATAAGTTTTTGGTGGCTGAAGGCCATTTGATTATACTCAAATTGGGTTAATCCCTTTAATTAGCTTAACGAAAAACAAAGGATAATGAAAGAATCGAAGACTCCTTTGGGTCTGCCGTTTCAGTTCGCGTATGTTGCCACGGTCACAAAAACAATTTTACTTTTATATATTTTGAGTTCAATATGGTGATTTTTATTTATTAAATTTGTGCTCAAAACAACATTTTTATAACTAAACAATTTTCATTGAAATATCATTATTTGTATTTAATTATTAACTTTAGGACGAAATGAATTTTTAAAAGGCGATAATTATATAATTTTTTCATATTATTGAACACTTTGTGCCATTTTTTTAACTTGATATGTCTCTGTTCCGCATATCAAACATATCCGCTACAGTCTGCTACAGTCCGCTACATATCCGAATACGTATCTGCCTAAATATATTGTCAAAACCATTTGTCTTTTTTTCTTCTTCATTGTATAGTTCAGTTCGATATTTATGAGTTAGTTGAGAATATGGAAGATGTCTTTCGCTACTTCGTCAGTTTGTAAATCTTATGGGAATACATTTATAGTGGGAATGCACTTGGCGTGGTAAGCGCCAGGGTCAATTAATAAAAATCGCTTCCCCAGTGGACACTTTAAGGAAGTATTACAGCAAATTAAAAACCAGCCGAATAGAAATTTTTTACACATACCCAAGAACGACTCGTATCGTCTGGGATATGCTATTAAATTTAATGAGGTTCACGTGGAAATTTCCAGCCAGTTCTGGCTGATTGGTGACGAGGAGCGCCTATGTTTAACGCCTATGTTTAACGCCTATGGTGACGTATTATAACTAAAGTTTTCGTCTTGAAAATAATGCACCTTTTCTCAAAATTCCCTGGCTCTTCGATGATCACCAAACAATAGTAAGGAACTTTAAGATTAATAACAATGATTAACATTATCTTCCGGATTATTGTGCAAAGTGCTTTCACCAGCATATTTAAGTGAACCAACAAAAGCGCAATATAAGGTCATCGTAGAGGAATTTTAAAGAAAACAATTAATATCGCTAACTTCACCCCGGCCGAAGCTCATATACCCTACATCCGTATCATAAATTCATAGTTTGATCCTAAAATCAGTGAGCATTATTTTTGTGAGCATTCTATTTTTCGTGGTATACTAATATTCTGGGCGGTTATCCCGATTATGGAATTTTACCTTTAAAATTGGCAAAGCTTGATGCTTATGGAATTTTATCTAAAAGTAGGCATGAATGTGAGGCGATTTTCTTGATTTTTGCAACCAAGGAATCATTAATGAGATAAAACACCCCACCAAATTAGGATTACCGCCGGATTAGGATTTCGGCTTTTCCGTTCGACTGCAATCGTGATTTCCACAGACAAATAGCCATACCGTTGGCTGACATAACTAGGTCGACTCAGAAGGTCGAACTCCGGCAGCATGTTCAACAACCATACAAAGTTTGACAGTATTATGTTTACGTCGAACTGCGATGCGAAATATATATTCACAAAAGTGAGTTAAACTTGTGGATATATTCATATTACGTATTAGAGGCATGTTAGGAATACTTACACAAAATTTCATGAGAATATCTCTTCCGTTCTCCTGTAATCGCGACTACAACAGACGTTCACGGATAGACGAACGCGATCCAATAATAAATCACCGCGAGCATACTTGGTACGCCTACTTTAATACGTTACAAACTGAGTAGCGAACTTAATATACTTTACACTCTTTAGGTGTGGAGTATAAATAATTCACAAAAAGATGACGACTGTGGAATTATGAAATTAGTCATACTGTCGTGGAAGAATATCAACAAATATGCAATAAAAGTTAAGCATGAGAAGCGGAGAAGATGGAAAAGATCTGGGCAATATGCCATTAGATCGCGCCACAATATTATTCATCCAATAACTCATTCATTCATTCATCCATTAATCCCATTCATTCATTCAATGATTCAAACATTCATTCGTCCTTAAAAACGCTACAACATTGCACGCACGATTTCGTGAACTAGAATACACAGAATGTCACTGACGGCCTAATTGCATTATCTCAAAGATAAGTAGCTTTCTTTCGAAATCAAAAGCAAGCTGTCTTCGCTACAAATATGCTAACACAACAAAATCAGAAAGCAGCAGATGACTTAAGGAATGATATGGTGAGAACTGTGGAAATGCACAGATTGAATGTGATAAAGAATTAATGTATAGGCATTTTTTACGTGGTAATTCACCTCTCCGAGATCATCATAGCCGCCATCATTCTCTTTTGTCCCATAGTCATGCCTCTCCTCGTAAAATATTCTTCATATACTTGATACGTTCTTCCATCATTTATCTTCTTTTCTGTCCTCTTCTTTTCCATCTTCCTCTTCTCTGTTTCTTTAGAGCCTTTCGGAGAGCAGTTTCCGTTCTATCAGTCGCTTGCACAGGCTCGTGTTGCATTTCGTCGAAATTTCTCGTTAGATTTTTATATCTGACGGATACTAAAGTGCTTAGTGTTTCATCTTCATCTTGTTCATTCTCTTCTTCATGTAAAACGGAAACTGTGTTGATGGGAAAAATTGTTCGCAATCCATTTTCTTTAGAAGTTAGTCGGCAAATTCGAATGTTTTCGCTTATCCTCCGTTTAATTTTCGTTTTTCATTTATTATTAATTTATTATTAAATTACAAAGATTTCGCCGCTTTGATTCATTTGGGTGAAAATAAATTTTCATGACTGACCACTCCTAGATAGATATATATTAATTAAATCTACTAAATATATTAACTAAAACTACTAACTATATTAATTAAATCTACTAAAATAAGTGTTCACTGCTGGCAGATGATTTTTAGAATTTACATTTACCAAATGTTAATTTTTAATTTGATTACCATTTCTTTAACTTGAGTAAGAATTTTAATTCAATCTATTTTGTAAAATACCGCAAAATAACTTTAAATATTTTTAGGAGATTCTTTTTCCTAAAGAAAACTTACGATTCTCTTTCGATTAAATTTTCTATATCGTTTATTCCAACAAGTTTATGCAAAAAAAGTTTAAGCAATATTACAGTGTGTCATCATTGTTCAGTGAAGTTTTTTCTTGCGTCATGATATAATGCTCTTCATACCAATAAATGGGTCTGACGGAATTACTTTTACTTGTGTGGATTTGTAAATATTCAATTCCGAAAATAAATTCTTAAGTAGATTTTTCTAACGACTTGTATGTGACAGATATTTCCTCCTCCAGAAAAAGAATACAAGAAAGTTATTACAAAGAAATTAGTTCTAGTATAAAATAAGATAAAAATTCTGTTGGTATTTTCTGTTGAATAAAACAAACAAAATAACAACCAAAAAAATGGAAAAAGTTTGCAATTTTTACGAGTTTTTCAAAGGAACTTAGATTTCTATGATTTCGATCCAGATCGATCCAGTCTGTGGATAATAAATAACTAAAGCGAAGGAGGCGGCAAGCTTCATTAGGTTTTACGGCCGAATCACCACACTCTTCCACAGTTACAAAGATTCAGAAGCGCGGGATTCTTTTATTTCACAACGATAACCACGGCGTAACCGAAGTTCACATACCCTTCACCCGTAATATAAATTTTCGTAATATAAATTTATTGTTTTGTATTTCATTTTCCTTTTGCCTTTTCTCGATTAATTTAGATTTCATCTCATCAACTCATTCATCAATACAAGTCTTCGCGCACATGGTATAGACGTGCCAGATCAATTTTTTTAATAATAGTGTCCACAACTAGCACCTCAGTCATAAAATTTAAATTTTAAAATTTCACTAGAACCTAAAAAATATCTTTACGATTCTATTTTACAAAAAAATTGGCGCGTCTCTAAACCAATTAGCAACCAAAAAAATTCTTGCCAAATTTCGTGTCTATATCTCTTTTCATTTGGCGTATTGGTGATTTCCGCAGAATAACAGACAAACAATCGAAAGGTCATCAATCGGTTCAAGAGGCGATTCCAAGCAAGCATATATTCACTTGTCTGCACTTGTCGTGCTTATTTAATCCGTTACATACGAAATCGTAAAGGGAATATACCCTACTCCTTCAGGCGTAGGATAGAAAAACATAAATAAACGGCATTGCATTCAGATAAAACTGATAAACGATTAGAATCAAATTTTAAAAGGACTTAAGATCAAAAAGGAGACAATATTTTTTTAAAACAGTTGCAGAAATTTTAACATTTTTTTATCAGAAATATCATCGGCCTTCTGGAGAATAATGTTGTGCCGTGGGGAAAATCGAGAGTTCAAGAATTTTAGTTATATTAAATTTCATTGCTTTAAGCTTAAAGACAAATTGTTCATTTAAATAATAGAATATTTATTCCTTGGTTTTCTTTAGTTCTTGTTTCTTTCTTTGAAAATTTTTAATAATTTCTCCTTCACGGTCTTTGCTTTCACGTATTCATGAAATATCGTAACATGGTACACATTTTTTCTATTTTAAGAAAAACAAAGGCCACTCTTGCTTATTTTCGGGATGTGGTCGCATGAAATTTTCGCTGCTCATTACGGCAAAGCTTTCCTTCCGATTTTTATGAATAAATGTTTTACAAAGTATATTTGCGCAGAAGATTTTTTCATCGCACTCGTAATCTCAAGGTGCAACGGATGTTCCTTCAGAAACGGTAGGATCTCCATGAGAGTGGCAAGAGAGAAGGATGCTGCTTGGAGATTACGCGGTGTTCCTTGGTATGGGAGGCGTGATCAGTGACACCTCTTGCAGAATGTAGGCTAGCAGTTGTTTACTATCATCAGAATAACACTTTTTATAGATACTCCTTCTCATAGATACCGCGTAACATGCCAACATTTCACAGGATGACTTTTAACGCATCTGTTCGGAGAACATTATGTGTATTGTAAAATTAAAAAATTTAAACTGAAAATTTGTTAAGAAATTCATTATGAACATGATCTTTATGTTTATGGCGAAGAATTATAAATTTCATTTGATCGAATTTTTTATAGAAGTTGAAAATTCTACTAAAAAGAAACATAAGCAAATAAGTAATAAATAAACATAAGTAAATAAGTAACATTTCCACGGAGCCACAAAGAAACTGAAGGTTTGCAAACAAATTGAGGAGGTAAAACGTTCCTTCTATAAAAAAAATTTTAAAACGAAAAACGTACTAATTTTTAATAAAATAATAAAATAATTTGCCATTAATTTTACGAATGTTCCAAAAATAATATTCAAATATAAACATTTCATTTCATTGATATCAAACAATAGAACCGAAATTTTTTGTTATAATTGCAATTTTTCAAATAAATACATTCATGCATAAATTTGATTGATTGATTGATTATCTCTGAGATAATGAGTATCTCAGTTGTAGAAATTTTGATTTTTTTATTGAAATGTAAAAGATTCGCATTCAATAAACCGGAATTACTTGTCTCTACTTACTTGCTTCGTAATGACGTTTTCACATCCAATTAATGAACAGCAAAAGCAAGAGACAGTTCAACTACAAAAGATACGATCGGTTGTCCTGGTGACGATGACAATGTTAATAATGATGAAAATGCAAACTCGAATAAACATCGATGTTTTGAAGCAAATTGTACCAAGTTAACAAGATAAAAATGGACAATTCACTTAAATGACTCCCTGTGATAAACTTCACAAACTGAAACGCTTTGATAACCGTCTAACAGAAAGTTTGTCGAATATTAAGTTGCTTCGAAAGTCCACTGAGCTTGTTGCCTTTAATAGAACAATTTCTTAAAACATCTGATTCCTTTAATAGAATTTAAGAGCTCAAAAATATGCCCGTAGCAAATTTAATATATTTTCAAAAAATTTTTAATTCACCGAAATAAAGAATAAAAGTCAGGGTTAGTTTTAGATCCAATTCATTAAGTTTTTAAATAATTTAATATGAATTATTTGTTTCGAGTTGCTTCGAGTTGATTGCTTGTGTCAGTGGCATATTGCCGCGGCAGGAGTTGAATGACAATAAAAAAGAAGTGGTTCAGTTTTATTCTTTGCCACCGAAATTGATCGAGATCAATGTCGACCATGGGCCACCCCGGGTATCGTTGCGAGCGTTTGTTTACAATTTAGCGTGGTTTTCAATTTTTTATTTAAGAAAAAATTAAAGTTTTTTGGTATGGATTAGCCTGTTAGAATATGCTATTATATCATATTATATTATATTATATTTCAGTTTTCTTAAGCCTTCTTCTTCGGTAATTCAGTTTCTAAATTGACGATTACACGATTACAACATGATGATACTCCTAATTGTGATCTCCATTAGTGATACGGTTTTTATATACACCCAGATTGTTTTTAACAGATTTCATTTTAGCAGCTTTATATCTTTGGCAGTTTATATAGTTCTTTATTGCATTCCTGGCCAATAATATGTTCATAAAATTTTATTAATGGTTCGTTCAACGTCATAATGGACTGTTGTACCTTTATTATGACTAACCATGCATTTTCGTTGTCGTCGTCATGATAGCAATAAAGAACGCCTTCATTCAAGCCATATAATTTCAAAGCATTTTATAATTTCTTTTAGTGCAGAGTCACTAAGTTATCCTCCTCGTAAATCTTTTTCTATTTTTCCACGGGACATCGACGCCGAATGAACCTAAACCTATGAACTGATATTGTTCACTTTCTTATGGTGGTCTCGCTAACGTGTCTGCTACCGCGTTACTTCTAACCCATCTTGCCAACCGTCCTGTTGGAGATTTTAATGACATAAACCTCTTTAACGGTTAACGATCAGTTATTTCTGAGCCCAAACAATTGGCTCAGAATGGCAGTTATATATTTTTTCTGCTCTGCATTCTTATGTTTTTCCCTGAAAAATTAAATGATATTAATTTAACTCTAATTAGGAATTGCATGGTTATGAAATGCAAACATAAATACTACATTTTAATTAAATTTTTCTTAATTTATTAATTTTTCTAAAATTTATATAATTTTAATTTTTTTTAATTTTAAATTCACAACCACGTCCTTTATCTACAGAATACTTCTACGATCCCTAAATCCGCATCTAAAATAAATGACGGATTTATTTCGGTAAAAATTTCCGTTCAATCGGAATTCGGAACATCTCAAATTCGATAAAAAGCTCAATCGGATTCGAAATCGAAAATCGGATTCCAGAATATAATACCACATAATACCGTATAATACCCCACATGGGAACAATATCCAGGCATCGTAAAAATGGCCCTGAATCACCAAAAAGTGCCTACAAATGTTTTTTTAGAAATTAGATACTTTTATTTACGGGAAATTTTTATAAGAATGCAGAGAACAAATATTTATTCGAATTTATGGAGAAAAATCCAGAATATACATATACTAAAATACCCGTATGGTCGAAATCTTTGCTTTGCCGCAACAAAATAGAACTGAATTTTTTCATCGTGGTGACCATTTATTTCGCTGACAAGGCCTCAGCAATACCTCAGCGTTCAAAGGTATTCCGACCCCAGTGTAGATCCGCACTTATTGCTATCGAAGTGCGTGTTCAGAAAGTTTTAATTTTGCAACACATGCTCGAACCCGAGTGCTGTCGCTCATTTCCGATCGGATTGCAGAACACTTTTCTAAATCAGGATCGGAATTCATTCCCGATTTGTCAGCAAATCCGATGCGGAGTTCAGAACATACTCGCTAATTTAATTTTATTCCTTTTTCAAGAAGCTGTGAAGTTTAGTTTAATTAACTTGGTTTAAGTAACTTAATTAATTTAACTAATTTAATTAATTAAGCTTAATTTAGTTTTATGATTTAATATAGTCAATGAAAGCAAAGAGAAAAGGTTCGAAGAGTAAATGTGGAAATGTTTGTGTTGAAAATATCCGATATGGTGAACCTACAAATTTAAAATATATTACGAGCAATTCATCACATATAGATGCTGCATGATAGGACGTCACTTTTTCCTCAATTTGATAGCTATCTGAAGCTTTAATCTCTTCGCTGTATTCCCAGTTGTTTTTGGTGTAAATGCATATGTTGTGTAATGCATAACATACATTTGCAATTTTGGTGGCCTTAAGAGGGAGTAGAGCAGATCTCTTTCGTGTATGATGGCTCTGAATCTTACCTTTTAAATCCCAAAGCACCGCTCTATAACCGCTATATAAGGCATCATTAGAAATGGGAGAAGCTGAGATCCAAAATCTCCCGATAAATGTCACTGCAATAATGAGAACAAAAATTGACGAAATCATATTCAGCAGCCAAACTTAAAAACTGTTCGCCAAACTTGCAGTACGCAAACTTCAAAATTGTATCCGCCATGCCTTTTCGCCACACATACGCATCATAAGTCGTATCCATTTTGAGCATGCATGGCTCTTGGAAATATCCAAATACTCATCTAGGGTTTGGCATAGCTTCGGCTGCGTTATAGATGCCAGATACTGCTTTCCTATCGACTTTTGGTAACTACCAGAAGTAAGAAAACATAAAAATGTTTCAACTTTTACAACTCGCGGAACTGCCGTGCATTTTGTGTGTTGGTTCAAAGGTGCTATTTACACTAGCAAATAAGCGAAACCATTTTTGTCCGTGCGAAAGTTGGTCAAAAACCTATATACAGTAATTAATCACTTTTGAAAAATATATATTGCCACATATTCTTGCTGCTGCATTTCGCCTCCTACTTCCTCCGTCGCGATGACTGGTTAGGTGACTGAATGCTGAAGGTCAAAACAAAAACAGCTCCTTGTTTTGTTTATCTGATTGTTTTATTCGTCGCAGATCATTTTGATCACAAAAGAAGGGAAAGGTTTCCTTTGTCGATTTTAGAAATAAAAAAGTTTAACATAAAGTTTGATAGCCCTTAAGAAATTGTTTGGGAAATTTGGCCTTATATCCCGCTTGTTTTTTGTTTGCATTTAGCTATTGTCGTGTTTTAACCCCGCGCATTATTCGGTCTAGTAACCCATTTGTCTGCTTTGCTTTACATAAAGAATTTTACAAATTTTGAAATACAAAAAAATTAGGAATTTTATGAAGCAATTAAAAAAGCTTATATTCAATATTTTAATTTCCCTTTAAGGTAGCAATACAGGGTTAAAATTATCCCCCTATTTTTTGTTCTTCTGAAATATTTCGACAATTATTTGAACGTTATATATTTTTATTTTCTCCCTTTTGCAGTTTATTAAGCTTAATGTATTCAAACTTATTTATCATTTTGACCGGCCTTCATTCATTTATTGCTCATATTTTTTTACCACGTACTTTCTGTTGATTACCTGAAGAAGAGAGAAAGCGTGATTTCATTGTCGATCTTATTACTTTTGGTACTAATTTATAAAATTAATTTTTATACAATTTTTCCAAACTGCCAAAACTCACAAGAGAGAAAAAATAACTCTGACCATAAAATGACCATAAAAATAACTCTGAAATAACTTTATGATATTCCTGACAAATATCCAACAACCTAATTTAACGAACATATGCCCAATTAATTAATAATCAGTCATCATTTAGTGACCCCTTTTCGAAAAATATTGCCTTCATTATTCAGAATTTAAATTCAATTGATATTTATTGAAGGTGAATAACATCGATAAAACAATTAATTGAAATGTGGGCAAGTGAGTAGTCAATGTTATATCTTTATCGCTTTTGCCTTAAATCATACACTTATTCAGATTTCGATCAGTAAAATATGAGTAATTTTTTATCACAAAAGAAAAGCAAAAGTAATGCAAAAACACGTGCTATCGAATAAACAACCCGTTCGAATTGTTTCCGGTAATGATAAAGCGGTGTTGGTTGAAAACAATGGTATTGACTGAGACAATAAAAAAATTCTCAAATTAATAAAGCAAATTTATGACTCCATGCATTTATTTTCTTTGCCGCAAAGTGACTTCGTATAAATCTTTTACTCTCGCTGAAAATAACCCGACATTACCAATTTCGCCGTGAAATAAAAATTAAATTATCCTGATTAATTAAATCGAAGATCATCCAAAGGATACAAAATTGGTTAATTCAATTATTTATAAGAAATTAAGTAATTATTATTTTTTTTAATTTATCAAAAACAAAATCGAAATTTAAACAACGGTAGACGTAGTAAAGTGTTTGCCCTATTTTGATGTCTTCACTTTTCAGGGTGAGATTGAAAATATTCACCACTTTCACTTGGAAATAATTTAATCATTTAATTATCCAATCATTTAATAGAAGCCAAAATTCCCTTCGATTCTCGATCAAATCTCCTTGCCTTAGGTAAAAAAAGAATGGTAAGAGTTTTATAAGGTAAATTATTGGAATATTCTTTACGAAACCAAAAGACAATAATGATGATACGGTCCACTGAGAAGCCAGTCACTTGTAGTCGACGTCGTCTGGCTTTAAAGCAAAATCAATACAATAGTAATCTTTTCTGCCGTATCTGGGAAGAAGGAAATACTGCAAGCATAAATTTAGTCATTAAAGCACGTTCATTGGTATCTTCAGCACTCTATTTTTCTCTCTCTCTCCTTCCCGCTGCCTTCTTTACTTTCTCTTTCTCCAATATGAATGCAAGTGAGATGCGATTACAACGTTGCCTATTTAACTCACGGTCGGAAGTAAAATCGCGCCTGAATCTTCCTTTTGCGACCGTCAGTTACGGTTAAAAAAAGTAAAATGGTTTTTCTTTATATTGTCTAAATTGGTTTTCAATTTTCGGCAAACGCTACCCAAATCATCAGACAAAAAAAATTATAAATTGAAAGACAATATTGACAATATTTGACAACTTTTTTGGAAAAAACAGTGGTTGCTTGTCAAAAATCTTGATTATATTCAAACAATCAACTTAATTTGTCTTTTCAATTTACGAATGAGTAGAAAATAAGAAAAACAAAAGCAAGTGCAAGTCTTTAACCCAATGGTGAACAACCTTTGGGTTCAATTTATATCACGCTCGTAAAAGAATAACACAATATAAATAACTATACTAATTGAAAATCCATTAGCGAATTTTTGAAGAATATTAAATAAAGTTCATTAATTCGTTGACCTCCTTCGCAAAAGTATTGTTAGAAGGTGTCGAAGGTCGATGTTTGGCTCAATAATTAATACCAAACAAATTGGAGGAGAGAAATATTGGCAATTAAAATAATTTGTGGAGAATGGGTTCTCAATTGCAGTTGCTAAAACACACACCAGAACACACTAAAGATCATAAGAATCAACGCAAACGCGACCAACGCAGTACATCGCAAGTCTCTCTAGATATTTATGGCAATCACAAATAGTACAAAACAAATAAACAAACTCATAATATATGTGTGAATTCACAATATAGTGCGAACTTTCCTAGAATTAGGTAAAATGTGGCGTCAGTTTCCCGGGGTCACTAACGACGCTAACAAAGATCGCAACGAAACATTGAAAACATTAAAATTATTATATATTTTAATAAAATTTACAGGTAATTAACAGGTACACCCGTAATTGAAAAATGTATGCTTTAAATCTAAATCCGAACTCCGGAAATCTTTTTAATCCTTTCTGTAATTTATTTTAAAAGTTAGTTTCAATCAGTAAAGAAAAATAAGGTAGATAAATCAGATGGATAAAGAAGTGTTCTCTGCAGATAATTGCTCTTCTTGTGATTCTCTATAAACCACGATCAGAATTTTTGCCATGATATCATACTAAGCCTCTGATTAAGTAGATGGAAGTCTTATGCTCAGTTTTAATGAACTTTAACATGTAATCTGATTTACTCAATTCGCTTACTTCATTTACAATTTTTGTTAAGAGATAATCCAGCACTTTATTCGCGAAATTCTATTAAAATTAATTCATTTTACCGAGATTTTATTTAAAAAGTGAAGGTTGTATTAAATTTTTTCTTTTTTGGAAATATTTCTAAATAAACTTTTGCTTTCAGATATTTAAATAACGTGACTAAACACAAACATATGTGTCGTAAAAGTTTCTACATATTCATTCAGTGTTTTTGCAACCCAAATCCAAATTCGAATAATTTTGCATCATTTTGCATGTTGAAAAAATATATGCATAAGCCTGCATCATCAAACCCACTTACACGTCACATCCATCAATTTACAATTTTTACCAACTCACAAAAAATACTACCGACCGACCAAACTACTAATAAAAATAATAAATTCTTGAGTGGATGGTATTTACTTTACTGTTTATTGATTTCATGAAAAATATTTATGCAAAATCGTTCCGAGAAATTACGAGAGGAAGGAGAGGGAAACGAAATAAATCTTTGAAATAAATTTCAAAGTAAACAACGGAAATGACAACAGCAAGAGAAGAAGAAGAAAACCAATAATAATAATACGTCAGTAGAAGAGTCGTACATTTTGTAACGTAGCAATCACAAGTCGTGTAAAGGTCTCAGAAAGAGGTTTGCAGAGATTTGTGTAGAATTCATTTTCTGTAAAATATAATATTAAAGGCAGTATGATGCTGAACGCGCTAAAAAACTTAAGAAGACACAGAAACAGAATTATATATATATATATATATATATATATATATATATATATATATATATATATATATATATATATATATATATATATATATATATATATATATATATATATATATATATATATATATATATATATATATATATATATATATATATATATATATATATATATATATATATATATATATATATATATATATATATATATATATATATATATATATATATATATATATATATATATATATATATATATATATATATATATATATATATATATATATATATATATATATATATATATATATATATATATATATATATATATATATATATATATATATATATATATATATATATATATATATATATATATATATATATATATATATATATATATATATATATATATATATATATATATATATATATATATATATATATATATATATATATATATATATATATATATATATATATATATATATATATATATATATATATATATATATATATATATATATATATATATATATATATATATATATATATATATATATATATATATATATATATATATATATATATATATATATATATATATATATATATATATATATATATATATATATATATATATATATATATATATATATATATATATATATATATATATATATATATATATATATATATATATATATATATATATATATATATATATATATATATATATATATATATATATATATATATATATATATATATATATATATATATATATATATATATATATATATATATATATTCAGCCCAAATTATATTTACCCATTTCCACCCCCCTGTCCCTCTGTCTACAGAAATCCCAAATATAGGAGAGGGTTTATTCTCATGAAATTTGGCACACATATTCTCTATTATCGTAAACTATATGCTTTTCAAAAACCACACCCATTTTAAGTACTTAATATGAATATATCGCCATTTACTTTCAACGTTTTCAGACGAAATTTGATGACGATATTTTATCCTCGAAATCACCCATGGGTATTATTTTGAACAATATCTATAAATATATATTTCTATAAATATTTAGAAAACCGAAATGCCAGGACCAGGTATTGTTATGAAATGTACCATAAATTTATAATGACGAAAAAAGGCTCAATTTCTCTCTCTTTCTCTGTTGAAATTTTAAAGCCAAAATTTTATGGCTTGCTAGATCTCGAGATGGTCATGAAGACGTTGAAGATGACGAACTCGCACTGAATCCAAGGACTTCAATGAATGAATAACCAATTAAGAAAGTCATACAAATTCTGCTCTCTGGCCGTTGTGTGCCCGCGAGCCTCATCATGGAGATGGCTGACATTCTTAAAGGTGCGGTCAAACGCATTCTGATCGGGGATTTGGGAAGGATTTGCGCGCGATCTGTTACACATTCTCTCGCGGAGGACCAAAGAGAAATTCACGTCACCTGCTGTAACTAGCGACGAAACATGGTGATTTCAATACGAACCACTCTCAAAAAGCCGAAAGAGAAAATTGTTTCCAGTTTACACGTAAAATATTATATATTATTATCGTAATTATATAAAACTAATAGTCATATGTATTTCCCTAAATATAGGTTAAATGAAGCTATTCCATTAATATGGCCGTTAAAATTTAGATATTCATTTAAATAACTAAGAGAGAATAAATAGCGCAATCAGTTCCTTCCTTCCGTTGTTGTCACTAATCCATTGATTCACCAAAGTAACAAAAATTTTACTCAAAATCAACAACACGGTATTCCATTAATTTGTTGTTGATTATACAATGTATTATTTATCTATGGGTTAAGTAGTGTAATCCGGGAAAGGTATATTCGATGTGCTTGCACGTTGTTATCTTGTTTTGATCACAATAGAAGGAAAATTTTCTAATATAATCTAATTTTCAGTTGATAAACCCAAAAGTCAAATTTACATCTAGCATTGTTACAATACGGTAAAGTTGTTTCTGTGCAACAACGTGGCGGTTAATCTCGCGGACTAATTAAATGTTTGGGAAAGTTTAGTGAATTATTAGAACGACGTGTTCTGTTTATATTTAATAACAAGCTGCAGCCAAGTAAAAGCTTATTACACACCTTGTGTTTACTCTTAACAAGCGGTATAAGGTATTAATTAAAAGTATGTGTCAGATGTACACATTTGCGATTCTTGTGCTGATTGCCGCTGACAGTTTTGTTATAAACCGGAGTTGCTAACAAAAGTTGATGTTGGTGTAACTGGTGGAGTTAGTATTGATGATTCGATAGTTACTTTTTTGACTACTTGAAATTGAAATTTTCAAATGTAAGAAATGGTAATTTTATTGAGATTACTTAAGATTGAGTTATAAGACATGAATTTGACAAGATTATCATATTTCCTTAGGAGGATGTAGATGAAACGATATTTTTTATCTTTATGGGGAGCAGGCATTACGAGATCATCACCACAAGTTAAAGGCGGTCACGTATGAAACTCTTGTACAGGAAAGGACTCTATGCTCCCGAGTGGTTTTGGACAATTAAGGGTTCGATTATTATGGTCATGGAAGCTTTCATATGTGACTAACCCAAAAATCGTTTAACCATATTTAGTAAAAGCCTTAAATAGAATTCCAAATATGTCAAAAGAAATGTCGGGCTTGAAAGTGTAAAGGTTCTCAGACAATCATCGCATTCTTTAATATCCAGTAATTTTATCCCAAAAGGGAAAGGGAAGGCATTAATTGAAACAATAGATTGATAAACACCACTAAATGAGAAATCTATGGTATAAATTTAAAAAAGGATAACAGCTTTACGTATAGATTAGTTTAATTGCCAAAAAAAATTTGACTAAAAATTTTTGGGGGACGAACAATAATTTCGTGGCGATAAGTAAAACATAAAGTCCTCAATAGTTTCACCAGCAGCACTAGACTGTGTTTCACCAGGTTCATCAAATTGTATTTCGCCAAATAAGCCCACACACACACATAAGTATATTATGTGGATACGAATATACAACTCAGTTAAAATTTTATTTATTTTTATTTATTTTTTTATTATTTTGTTATTATTGTAGATATCTCTATACAACATATTTATATTTTCAAAATTCCATCCTTCTTAAATATCTTAATAAATCCTTTTTATCATTCGATTTTTATAAATGAAATTGAAAGCCAAATTGGTTTTATTGCTGTTTTTTTTAAATCCTTTTTGGCATAATTTATACGTTTTAGAATTTGCTGCCATAAAAATGCAGACTGCAGAAGAAAATAACAAAAATAGAAGCAAAGATAGAAAGACGAAGCATTAAACAGTTTTTTCAAATATTCCAGGGCATCGACTTTCAATATTGAGCAACACGCTCGAAATTTGTTTGTTTTTGTTTCCGGTTGAATGAAGTCGCCGTATGGAGTCTCCCAAATAATTGAAATTTACGTGCATGACATTTACGAGCACGTCAAGAATATTTCTGTGCAGACATTCCAAATGGCATCTATTGCAGTTAAAGATTTGATGATTACTTCTTGTTAAATTCAGACAATGATTATTTTCTCAGAAAAAAAGTAGAAATTAGTTCAGTTTTGTGCGTCTTATTGGTAAATCAATCGTTGAAATATTTAATTAAATGTAAAGCTATAATTTTGACGAAGTATCCACTTTTCAAAAAGTGTAAAAGAAAAAGCAAAAATATCTGTGAAAAATATCTTGAGATAACGAATAACGAGGCTAATTTGTTCGCCTCCGAAGAGGAAAGAATAATATCATTTTTTTAGAAAGTGTTCAAGATGACAAAACTTTTAAAAGACTTAAGCACATTCATTTAATATTATTTGATTAATATTTTTGTTGGAGATTTGATTTATTTAGGAAAACAAGTAAATATAAACATAATTATTTATTGATATATTAATAATAATATTTTCTTTTAAGTTTTGTCGAGCATTCGAAGGAAATTGCAAACAAAGAAAGCTCTTAAATTGGACAAAGATAGCTCAGAAATGTTAACATATTTATTGACACATTTCTCAGATATTAATGATATCATCATTAATGTCATAAGCATAGATATAAATATTACCATTTTAACCTGCCATTTTAATCTATCTCCCTCTAATTCATCTAACTAATTTTTATCTCTCTGTCGTCATCTTTCTAAAAATACAGCTATTTTGATTACGATTTCTTAATTTAATTAAAATTAAAGAAGACTATTGCGCTACTGTTTTCAATCTCAGATTATGAAACCCCATTCCAAATTTTTTTTGAAAATTTTAGCCGCTACAAAACACACGCCTTCAAACGATTGCTTAGACAAAATCCATGGACGATATATATTTAGAATCGTTCAATGCAAAGTGCTGTAACAACATATTAAATAAATATTCTTCGTTCTTCATTCGAACTCACAGATTTGTAGATGCAGTTGGCGGAAGTATTTTATCTACATAAATTGCCACATCTTCTTCGCACTTCTCTACGACTCTAAAATCTCTTAGTAATCTCTTAAAATTTTCATCGCTTGCTAGAAAAATCAGTAAAACATTTTTTCAAAAGTATAATCTCCGTGAAGCAATGTTTATGCATAAATCTTTATTAAATTTTCTTAATAAATACATCTGTAATCTTTAGGTTACTTGGGTTTATTTTTTCCTAAATGTTTGTCACTCGCTTAAGAATATTTTCTGTGTAATAAATCTGCATATAACTAAATATACGGTTGTTCAAAATTTATGACGATTTGCAACATTTAATTGCACTTGTATTTCATAATGTAAATAGTAGTGACTACACCAATGACAATGACGGTAGTGATGATGATTCTAATGTCATTGCATCTACTGTCTACATTATTTCATTTAATTACAGGGCGTGACTGAAGAATACTCATACTTATACTCATTTGAATATGCACATCTTTTGGTAGAAACGTTTTTAACTAACTCATACGTTGTTAGGTACGTTTTACGTTAGTAGCATATAATACTAAATGACAACCCTAGAGATGCATAACAGTCAATTGTGGGTGAGAAAAATACAAATAAATTATGTGAAGGATCGAATAGAGACATCTGCAGGTGACTCAGCAGAGAACATAAAGTTATGCAATAGTCTAAACTAGTTAAAGCTTTTGATTAATGAGGTGCATTTAAGGAGCATATCTAAATGAAATAATAATAACATGGAATCCTTCTTATGCCAAAGTTCACATATTTCCTCCTTAATTTGTTGTGTAAATAATTTGTAGTTTGTAAGATGAAAAATTTTAACAAATTTTTGAGTACTGATTGGATTTATTCTGGAGTGTATTTGGAGTGTATACAAACCCAGACTTATGCAGACCTTAAACATATTGTCAATTTTATACATTTGCAACGAACTAAACTTTTATACATTTCAAGAACAACTAACAATTTTATAAATGACTTTTCATTTTCATTCTATCGAAAAAATAAAAAAGTGCCGTTGAACAGTCTTTATAAAGGGTTTTTCAATTAGAGTCCGGTCGCAGACTGTGCTGGTCATGTTGGTGACGTCTCTAATATTTTGTTTGGTATTCAGTCACTAACACAAAATCAGATTGGTGAGCTCTACGATTGAGCAACACAACCAAATGGTACAACGTCGTTACCAAAATGAGTGTTCATTATTACGTTCGTTATTATACTAACGTTACTCACGCTTGGTTCTTACGCGCCCCTGCAAAGTCGGCTCCCCAAGGTTAGGTAGCCAAATTCGGGACAACCGGTTCAGTGAAAGACCAGTCAGAACCCAGGTGTGAGGGGAACGCCAGATCGGCCGAATTTGAAGTTGAAGCTACACGATATGGACGTTGACAACATGCAGTTACAGCAGGACCACGCTACGTGCACTTAGCGGGCGCAACCGTCGACATTCTGCATAAATGATTTGAAGATGTGATTATTTCTCGCAAATTTGACGTCATGATCATGCGATTTGACCGCCCCTAGACTTTTTCTTGTGCGACCTAAAGTCGCAGGTATATACCAATAAGACGCAATCTTCCTTGATCTTCCCTGCCATGTCTAAGTAGCAGGGTCATCAAAAATTGCATTAGCCGAAGCCACGCCACTGTAAGAAGCCACGACGGTCATTTGAACGATATTAAAAATCGTTTGCCAGAATGTCTTGTTCGCGATTTTGTTCTTTAGAATTTTTCGCCTAATAACAATTTCGCGTTTAAGACTCCAAAAAAAAAACGAAATCCATTCTATTAAATTATTCTTCTGTCCTTTACATTTTTGCCTTCCTGTGTTATTTCTTTCCTTTGGAACACAACTGTATTTTTTGCTAATATATCGGTGTTTTTTCATTGTCAGAATAACTACTTACTGGAAGATGCACCGAGTGTTTATTATTAGGCACATATACTAAACATGGTCCCGTGCATACACAAGGGAGGAAACTTGGAGATTTTTGAAAATAATTTGCATTTACATTTAAAATTATGTAACATTACGAAGCTTTACATTTTACTGATAACTTTAAATACAAATATACATGCATTATTTGGGATGGATTTTGTGTTTTGACTTATATTGAATGAAAATGTGATTAAATGAAAGCAAGGATATATATTTCCCAGTTTCTAACAGATATTCCCTACAGTTGTTCTTTTGCGAACACGTTGTGTATGTGCGATGCTTATTCAATCTTTGGGGAAGCCTTTCAAGGGAATATTTATTTTTATGGAAGGTACACCACGTCGCATAATCTCAAGTAGCCTTATGTAAAAATCATTAAAAAATATATATTACAACATAAATTAATTTAACCTTATGTAGAATCTGCAAATACACTGCATCAGCGTATAATATGCTAAAATTCGTATAATTAATTTTATACAAATGATTCAGATTCAGTAGATTCAGTTCCGTATCGTTTCTTTTATCGATCCTGGAATATCTATAATATTGAATGTTGATCGAAGTAATTTGTGCAAGAACATTTCTCATTTCAATAAAAATTTGATTATTCTAATAAAAATAAATAGCTTGTCAATATGAAAAAGGTTTAGCTGTTATTTTGGAAGTGGCGGCAAATCAAATGATGACTATTAAAATCATATAGTTGTCCGGTGTATCAAAATAACTGAAACAACCCTTTGATAACCACAAATATAATTTTACCTTTAACCAGAGTCTAACTATTATTAATTATTACTAATTATTATTTTATATATTAACTATTATTAATATATAAAAAAATATAGTCTTAATTATTATTCGAGCTTATTCTTTTGATATGAATCGTACATTATACAAGGTAGAATATATTACGTTTTGTTTTAAGAATGGCAAGGTGTTAATATTGACAAATTCATAATTGTCTGATATTCTCACTTGAGAACTTACTAATCAATATTTCCTTTGTGTTTCATTGTATGCATTGTATGAAAGAAGTATCTGAAAACGTGTTGATTTTCGGATATTAAATTAGTATCTTCTACTGTTGTCGACATATTTAAGTATAATTTTGGTTGTCGACACAAGACACACAGAATAATGGTGCATGCATCAACGTGGGCAGATGCATTCATAGATATTGAAGCCTATATGCTACGCAATGATTATTTCAAACCGAGAGAATGTTTCGAACAATGTCTATCAGCAGATGTCTATCAAGCATTACAAAATGTCGACCATTTTTTCGAATTGCATTACAAAATCCATACTTGCGTTATAACGTATTATTAAAAGATAGTCGAGGAATGAATGAGAAATAAAATCACAAAAATGTGTTGATGCAAAAGTAGAGAGCGGGGGGTCTAGCAATTGTTGTAACAATAAATATTGGCTATCTTGAGCTTATGTATCAGGTTATTTATTTTAAATTGTGGTGTTTAAAGAATGAACGATTGAGCGAACGAACGTACAAAATAATGCTTACCACGATCTAGCCATACTTTCTGATGGCAAAAGCCGTTAAGAACATTCTTTCCGAACTCGTTGAACTAATTACGGAAGATCATCTTTCGAAATTAGTAACCATTCTAATTATCAGAAAGAACATATATCTCTTCAAAATTCAAAGAATTCAGAATACTCAGTTGCAGTATTCGAAAGCTTTCTCACATTACGTACATTAATTAGTTTTATAAAGGGTTTTCTAATAAGAGCGGGTCGATGTTAAGATGTTAAGAAGAAAAGAGCAAGCTGTGTGTGAGCTATTAACAAAAGCCCCACATATGCCGTTATGTATGGAATATGACATCGTTCAAATATCCGCCGCAGCTTCGCACCGTCGAACGGATCCGAGTGATCCAATTTTCAATGACTCTGCTGCATAGATCTGGGTGAATTTGTTCACGCCTAGGCTATATTCACTCTGAGGGCATCGGTCGATTTCGGCTTATTCGATTTCAGAAAATCTCACAAGAAAAAGTCTAGCGATAACCGTATAGAGATAACCGTACCCTCAAAACGTTAGTGTAGAGCCGAAGCGTTCCCTGTATGGATTGTAGCGCCACCTTGCTAGAACCACATGTCGGCTACGTCCATATCGCTTAATTTTATATTATTAAATATCACAAAATCCACTCCAAACGGTAACTTTTCGTGGATGCATTGCCACCTGGTGAATCTCATATGTGTTGGCGTCGTCCCGCGAATAAACGCTACGAAAAACAACAATTTTCATGTGCGAACACAAGATGTAAATAAATTACTCACACTCACAAGATGTAAATAAATTAAACAAAAAATGTAAATAAAAATTGTAAATATAATAAGGTTAATGGTTAAAAATATCATAATATTGGAAAAATGCGAAACAATTCTTAACTATGTTCTGAAACCACCCTTTCAATCCATTACATCCATTACATTAGTCCTTCGTCTCATTCTGGCTGCTCAAACTATGAAGCACCAATGACGCGCTGACTTTATAAAAGTTTACCATTTTATTGGTAATAAATACCAAGCAAAATATCATTATTGCCAAGTATCAAAATTTTAATTCAGTTTGTAATGGTCTTAAAGGAAAAGAATCACAGAGGAAAGCGTGTTAAAACCAGACCACAAATATTAGTCATAATTTACTGATCACTTTGTAATTTTCATTTCAATTACCATAAAACTATTTTTTGATACAATTTCTTAATATCGTATATTTTAGAAATTCTCTCTAAAAGTACAATAAATTCAATAAATAAATCAATTAGATATATAAAATCAAGCAACTATTCAAATAGATATAATCATTAAATAAATGGCTGTGCAATAAATCTACTTTCCGTTTGAATTGCATACGAATACATTATTTCGGTAAACACTGCAAATTGTAAAAAAGCATTAAATGTAATGGAAAAATATGAATGTTTCTACAAACAATATACACAATATACACGAAAACAATGTTTTAAAACGCAAACAGAACGAAATACCATTTGTCATTATTTGCAGTTTTAACGCAATTAAATGCATTGTTTACAAAGTGCTTTTACTTTTGTTAATAAATAATTCTGTAACTGAAATGATGAATAAAATAAACAAATAATTTTTTTTTGTTATGAAGTCTGATTATAGTATCTATAAAGGTTACCAAGTATTGTGTAAATATAAATTAATTAAGGAGCTTCGAAGGTGAATTTCGTTGCAAACTTTTATATCAGAATAAAGTATATTTTGCATTGAATTATTTTGTGTCTTAATACACAATATTACACTTTGTTTTATTATGTGTCTTAATTTTGTAGTAAAATAATATGATTATTATAAAAGGTATTTGGATATATTTAGCTAATAATCTGACCGAAATTTGGAATGTTGGAAGCAGATAGTAAATCATTAGTCTGGTTTAATTAAGATGTTATTATCAAAATCCACGAACATTATAAGAACACATTTCTCAAAACAAATTGATAATCATCGGTATATCCGGTATATATCGGTGAATATCGTTATATCGGTATATCGGTAAATCCTAAATGCTTTTTTCTAAAATACAAAATAAATTGCTCACATTTCGCAATTATTTCGATTATGGAAGAAGAATCTGTTCCAAAACTATCCATCGTGAGGTTACGAGCTAACATTTAATTTCATTTCAAGTGAAACCATTAAGACGGATTATTTTGTACCTAATAATAATTTTACGGAAATAAGATTTACAAAAAACAACAATTTACAAAAATACGTAAAATATTTGGTAATATTTGTGTTTGAGACTGTATACAGTATAAGAATATTTAGTATAATATATTCAAAACATTACAATTTTGATACAAATAATTATAATTTAATTTTATATTCGAAATTAAAGAAGTTTATTTTCTCAAAATTAGTTTTACCCATGCATTTAAAAACCTGCATTTCAAGATTTAAAAAATTTTTCCATAAACGAAAAATATTTATAAGAAGCTAAGCTAACTCGTATGCATCGCGAAGTTATCGCAGTTTCGTGCGACTTTAAGAGATTGATGAAAGACGTATTTATTTACCTCACTGGAAAGGTGAAATTTCTGTAGTTAATTCTAGGAGTTAGTTAAAGTTACCATTCGCGACATAATAGGGATATAAATGGTACTCTTTAAATAAAGATAATAAGATCTAATACAGACTCTAAGATATTTCTGTACTAAATTGTAATAATTTTTTTGATTTAAAGCAATTATAACAGAAAAAATTCTTATGGGTTCTCTAACCACGAATTTCTTTAACCCCGAATTATTCACTGGTGTGAAGTTGGCATAGGGCGAACTCACGAAAGCCCTTATATTCACGGAATTATTCCGCTGCATGCTTTTGGGGATTAAATTTTCATATCAAAAACTATAAATTACATATTAAAAACATACATAAAATAGAACGAAATTACCTTAATTAGAAGAAAATTATACTAAAAGCAGTCCCGTATACTTTTCCTGTCTCAGATAATTGCTGCTCGGCCGTAGAGAGGGGAAGCGTTATGGTTCCTTAAAGGGTTCACAAAAAGTTTTAACGAAATACATTTTAAGAAAGAGATAACAGTCCCGTGAATTAAATAAAGTACAATTTGTGCAATAACTCTTAAATAACTGTAAAATAACTCTTTCCTAAAATATATCTCCTTAAAACTTTTTGCGATTTGAGTGTAGTGTTTTAGCATTAACTAATTATTTTTATCTTTATTTGTAAGTCTTATCTACTACAATTGGTTTGGGAGAGCTTAAAGATAATTTATATTAAGGTCGACTCTGATGTTTTTCGATTATTATAAGTCGACAACTTTTTGCTTGCTTTCTTGGTGAAGGCTGTCAAAACAGAGAGGAAGTTGAGCAGAGTAGTCTAAAGAAGAAAGATGGCATAGCACTCGCTACTCCAGTGTTGCATTAATGTTACAATATCAGTCTTATATCAGTGTTACCACATTAGGTTTTTGTATGGCTCCATCTTTTGAAGCCTTATGTATCAGTGTTGCGTATATTCAAACGCTCATGAAAAAATTTCCAACGTGTCGATTTTAACAAATTGTACTTTATTTAATTCACGCGACTATTACCTCTTTCTTAAAATATATCTCGTTAAAACTTTTTGCGATTTGAGGTTTTTGTGTGGTTCCTTCTTTTTAATCAGTATTCCTTAAGAATCAGTATTACGTATATTCAAACGTTCATAAAAAAATCCCAACGTGTCGATTTTAACTAGTTGTACTTTATTTAATTCGCGGGACTGTTATCTCTCTTAAAATGTATTTCGTTAAAACTTTTTGTGATTTGAAGTTTTTGTGAACCCTTTAAGGAACCATAATGCTTCCTCTCTCTACGGCTGAGCAGCAATTATCTGTGACAGGAAAAGTATACGGGACTGCTTATAGTATCATTTTCTTCTAATTAAGGTAATTTTGTTTTATTTTATGTGTGTTTTTAATATGTAATTTATAGTTTTTGATAGGAAAATTTAATCCCCACAAGCCTGCACACCAGTCCAAGTGTTTCACCACTTATTTTATTTAAGCTTCTACTTAATTTTAAGACCCTAAAAATAACGAGCACAATATATTACTAATAATCAAAATAATTTACATAACAAATTTCATTATTGCATTGCTTTCAAATGAAACTAAAAACAAAAATTAGCTTGAATTTCTTTTGGGAACCTGCATATGGATTTGGAAATTATACGCTCCTTAAGACAAAAGAAGATAAGTGATGAAATAAACTCTTAACGATTTTCGTGATGGAATAGTTCCCAATTTAAAGTATTTAAAGTTTAGTTCTAATTTGCGTTCATACTGATTTATTACACTAAATTATTTTTTAACTATATTATTAATTTATTAATTAGACTAGATTAAATATTCAACCAGTTTAATTTATGCAAAGTTCTCAAGTGTTTACACAATATTGTTTACACACTTGTTATTAAGAAATGTCGTAATAAATGACATATTTATGAGACACACGTACTCATGCACAAGCCACGTTAAAATTTTGTCTTTTCTCTAACTACTTTTTGCGGGGAAAGGGTTTTTCACCTGGTTACCTCTGATATTAATAACCCTGATAAGCTCTTGATTATCGATAAATCGTGCCCGACCTTTTTGAATTAGATCAGAGCTGTTGCTCGGGCGATTAGTTTCACCACAAAAAATCACAGAGCGGGTTACGTTTTTTGTTTGATAGCCTTTCGCAAACTACGCAAAGCAGTTGCATCGTATATCGCCGTATTGATGATTCCGTTTTTTTCTATGAGCTTTAACAGAAAATGGTATCCCAGTAAAAAAGCAGATAAGGTAAAAAACAGTACAAAAACTATTGTCTCATATGATCACATGATTGAGTAACTTAATTCACTCGACTTCCATCAGATGTTATCCCTCAGATGATACCACGTATGAAATAATCAGTCAGGTTACAATATTCGGAAAAGGGAATACGTTGAAAGCACCTCGCTAATAAAACGATGTTTTAAAAGGGTAAATGATACTCTATAGCATACCTATTTCGACTTAAACTATAAACTTAATTATATCAGAGCATAATTTTTTGAATTTTTTTCTATATTTTCAATAACAAAAAAAAGGTTCAACATATAAAAGTAATAAAAGAAATCGTTTGCGGTAACGATTACTATTCACAATATGCGATTTGTATGATAGGACAATAATCAATTCATTTTCTTTAAATTTATAACCCACTCGTGGCGTTACCAAGCTCAAATTGTTATGTGTGCAATTGCCCTGAACCCAAGGGTCAAAGGTTCGTTCGACCTTAGATTCAGTTGACAAAAATTACCCTAAGAAACACAAATATGTGTAAAAGGGATAATGTTAATCCTTGATAGAAGCGTGCTACTGCCACTGTTTTTATTTAGGGCGTATAAATGAAATTGAAGATAATTTCTTAAATTTTGGGGATTTTCCTAAAATATTTGGTTAACCCGAAAAGAGTTTTGCTTTTTCTTCATTCTCCATTCGATCTGCTAAAGGGAGATTATTGCTATTGATTGGATTGTCATTGATGTCTGTAAATTAAAGGAAGAGAGTGAACAAACAATTAAAAACCGCTTATTTGCAATATCTGGAAATTCGTTTACACTATGCAAACTAAGATATTTCTCAACCGTCTGAAAAGGAAATTTACATTACAGTTTTAACAACATCTATCTTCGCCTATTTTGACCATCCAGAAAATTCATACGTTTCTTGTCCCTCCTTTCGCGTCTATTAATCAGCTGTTCTTAAAAACTAAATTTTCTGTAAGTGTCGCAAGACCAGGCAGTCAAAACTTATTAAATACTTATTAATTAAATACTTATCAATTAAATACATATTGAGAAGCTAAACACAGAAGAAAATTCACGAATACATTATTTAATGATTGGAGACAGACGATAAGGTTTAGTAACAATATATATTTCTAATAATTTATTGCACGAATAAATTTCTATCTTTACATTTAAATCTTTACGTTTTCAAACCATTTTAATCCAGGTGTATGTTGATGATTTTATTAAATTATGTTCGTTTTGTTTAGATATAAATTGACTTAATTACGAAACATTAATGAATTGTCTTGTCTTTCTCTTTTTATTTGAAAGCAGTTTATATTTATATCAAATAATAATAATTCCTCACTCTCTAGAAATGTCTTTTTTTTCTAGAATTGTCTAGAATAACGTTATCTTTATCATATTTTGTTTAGCAACTCAAACTCCCGCCACGCGCTTGTACTACTTCCTCTAAATATGGTATAAAAATATAAAAGGAAATGTATATATATAAAGCCAAAAATAATTATTGCTGTTTTCCGTCTACAGTTAGGAGGTGAAACTAAACTGTATATTCACCTATAAATTAAATACTGTTTGTAACATGTTTAAAACCTAAGCTAATCCTAACAAATTTGAATGAAGTGGTTTTAAAACAGAAAGTGATAATAGACAACGTCACATCGCCGTCCCCCATCCGATTGTTTTCAAGCGCGTTCGTTTTCAAAAAATAATTGATAAAGATAAAACGAAATTATTCAACTATATCGGAAATCTCAATGAGCATCAAGAAACAAAATAAAATTACTGTAACAAAATAAAGAAAAAATTCAATATGAAATTAAGAGATGTGAGAACTCTAGGGTTTTATCTACTTAATTACCATCACATTAATCTTCCTTTCATTTGTATGTTCATAACTATTTTATTATTTCTGACTTCTTTTTAAAGCATTGATAGGATTTTAATCGAAAATATCTGTGCACTCGAAATAGTCGTTATTTAAAGTATTGAAATATTTTCCTGAACATCTAGTACAGTAAAAACGCCGGATTGGTTCCGCCAGATACTTCAAATAATTTTACCACTTATCATTTCTCTTTTCATTTGATTCACAATCATCAATTGAGCTGAATTAAGCGGTGACAGCCAACAACAAAAAATGAGCAACATTAACGCAAGAAAACGGTTTTGAGAAAAAACACGTTGTTGCAATTTTCTCTATAAAACATTTCGTAAACTGTTTTGTTCATCGGTACGACAAAGATTCAGCATAAGGTTTTAGTTTTTCATTGATTTTGGTTAAATTCTCGAGCCACAATAGAAGTCATAGAAAATCTTAGATGCCAAAGATAAGAACAAATATTTGTTTAGAATTTAATGTAACGATTTCAATATTTACTGCGGTGCTCTTATTTATTTTCAGTTATCCTTAACTTAATTGATTGCCAATTATCTTTAAGTCAATCTCGATAAACCATTTACGAGTGTGTCTTTAATTAGTAAGTGAGTTAACTATAATCAAATAGATTATGGTAGTGAAAATCATAGGGTACTTGATTTATTATAATGGCTTTATTTATAAACACAAATCAAGCACGAGTAAAAAATTTAACACTCTTCACATTTTTAGAAGTATAAATTTTATTTGTTTCTTGTCGCCTGGCACCCCATTTTTTGGGAATTACTACCGCATTGTACCCTATTTCGTCGCATTTTATTAACATGTTTCATTTTTGGTTTAGTTTTATTCTTCCACCACTTATTTATGCTCCCTGTTTTTCTGACTTGTCTCTTTGGTTTGTTACCAGTGTATTTTTTTAGGCATCCCAAATAATAAATATTCAGCACTGCGACAAATTTATTACGGTTCGGTGCTTCAACTTACTGCTGCCAGAATTAATCAAGCATTCAAGCATCCAAATATTTGAAAAAAACATTGTAGCAAAGCCATTTTTACTCGTGCTGAAGAGAACATATGTGGACTGATCTCGGCCAAAAATGGATGAAGACAGAATGGAAAATTTATATGAATGATTTGATTCAATCAATAGACGAATTAAATAAAGGCATCAGAGACCGTGGATTGCAGACTTTTAAAATATCTCAATATATGAAACATCTTTAACGTGTGTATGCCTATAAGTAAAGCATATCCTCAACTTTTTCCTTAATATTTAGCGACCTGTAATTTTTGAGAGGCCTTTCTGAAATTTTACGTTGGTATACAAATTTGTAGATACACTCCAGATGAGGAAGAAATTTTAAATACCAAAGCAAGACTTGGACAAGATATAATATCAATCATATCAATAACAATTGTATATTTACCAAAGATATAGGCTATGGCTACGCCGTAATTTCGAGTGTTTTTGAAGAGCTTTTCATTGCATAAAATTTTTAAATGGTACCCAAGGAAACTTATTTTCTCGTCTCCTTTTGGTATTACTTCAGGGTTATAGACTTTAAAGTGATCAAAGTTTTATTGCTATTGCTGTTGCTGTTGATTTGTGTGGCTTGTGTACACCAATTTCAAATTGCATAATCGTATTAATCGCTTGAATTCACTGAACGAAGAAGTAGGGTCTTATCAGGTGTCATACGTACTTTAAATATCATTAACCCTAAACTGAACTTTCCAAAGCCGAATCTTATATCGATTTATATCCTTATGTTTGCTAATTGAAAACTTTCTAAGCAACTATCCTCGCCAGCTTCATTAAATCCATCTAAGTTGAATAGATGGTTGTGATGGTGATTGCTCTTGTTATTGTGTTTTGTCGCTTTCTTTGAGTTGCTGCTGTCAATCGTTATGAGATGGGGAAGAACCTTAACGTAAAATGAAATAAAATAGGAAGCAGAAGATTACAGGAAGTCTGATTTGAGAATTGATTAATTGATTGGATGGATGGATGTCACTGAAGTTTCTGATAACTGAAAGTTGATACACATAAGCTTATCAATATTCAGTTGTCAGATGATTTAGTGTCACTCACCCATCCAATCAATTCATCCAATTTAAGCCAGACTTCTTCCTACTGTGTGTAGGAGGCGAGTGCGTGCATGGATGTATGTGTGTGCTTCAGTTTGTGTGGGCGTGTAAAGTGTGTTTTTAGAAAAGGAATGTTTTTACTTCAATATTTTATTCTTTTTAGAAAATCCCTCTTGGGAATATCTACGAATACGCAATGTTATTCAAAACTCATGAGAAAAATTTCAAGCAGAAAATGTGACATTTCTTTAACTAAATTATCGGGACGTTCCGAAATACGTTTGTGGTGGTTTCTCGAATTCTTCCTCTAATGTTAAAGACTTTCCTGTAAAACTTTTCTCTTCTTCAGGTATACAAAATTCTCAAATTACTCTAGACTCCAGAAAATACCTTTTCATTACTTTTTTGGTTAAATTTTCCACGAACTAAATCGAATGGATTAAACTTATTCCTCATACAAAAGCACTTCGGGAAGGTCAATGTTTGCCTTCCCACATGCTTTTCTAAGGGCACGTTATTATCAAAGACCCTTCTTATCATTTTCATTCATTTTCTTCGTAAATTTACTGAAACGCTGTAAACATATATCTTGATGTCAATTCTGAAAAGCAAGAACAAAGACAACTTTATTAAATAGATATTGTCAATAGAAGTATTTTTGATTTGAAAGCCCAATTTATGCCACTGCGTATGGAATATGACGTCTTTTTAAGGAAAAACCCTTTATTTGAGTAACTATTGTGAACATTTAATTCATATTTGGTGTGAGAAAAAAGTGTGCTTTTTTTTATCGAATTTCACTCTTTTTCAATAAAAAATAATTTATGAGAAGGGGAAATATTCGCGCAACGATTGATGGCAGTCATGATTTCAACAGATAGACAGTCGAGCGAACAAAAAATGCCTGCTTTAACGGAATAAAAAAAACTCAATGAATCTTTCATCTTTCACTTAGGGTGCGCGATATACAAAGGTAGCTGTAATATTAACAGAGACGTATCACGCCCACTGATTGATGGATTGAAACCCATAAATCCATAAATTCCAATTACTGGTATAAGGTATGTGAGCTTCGGTCAAGCCGAAGTTAGCGTCTCTACGTGTTCTTATAACTTTTTGTGCTCATTCTCTTTTCTTCTTCCCCTATTTCTTCTTTTGACTCACATTCGTCTATTCAATTATCTTCCTTAAGTGTTCATTGATTTGGTTTTATACTTCATTTAGCCAAAACTTTTTGGTCTTTCTAATCCTTTCTGTAATTTATTTTAAAAGTTAGCTGCTATAATTAAAGAAAGAAAAGAGAGATAAGAGAAATGGATTAAGAAGTACTCTCTACAGATAATTGCTCTTCTTGTGATTCTTTATGAACTTTAATAAAAACTTCGCCACAATTTCACGGAAGAGCTCCGATTAAGTTGGTGGAAGTCGCAAGTATGATTTTAATTAACTTTATGTTCAAAGCTGGTTTGATTAATTCCTTCATTTTATTTTTCTTTTTTGCCATGTTTTTAAAAAATAACGAGCAACATGATATAAATCGGTATATTTTTGTATGTCTATTTGTTAAAATTAGCTTATAAAACGAAGGTCTAACTGTATTACATTTTTTCTGCCTTCTATCTCTTTAAGCCACAGGTTTCTAAAGTGGAGTCCACGTGTTATTGCCGGAGTTTTATAATATAGTATAGTAAAAGTTTTTATGTGACTGGAAATTCCTTTTTGTCATCAGGAATAATTGGATCTTATTTATATTTAAGGACATTATTTTTGTTTTGAAAACAAAGCCGTACCTAAGATTGAAATACCCTTATGTTGGGCCCAATATTTCTGATTTCAAGAAAGCAAATTCTTTAATTCGTTTTACTACTATATATATTCTATATCGAGACGATGCCCGTGAACCTTATAAGATATAGTATCAACGTTTTAGGCTCTTTGATATTGAAAACTAACGAACTCCAGTATCAATGCTGGCAAACTGTGATCAGTCTCACGCCTACTCCATAAAATTAATACGAACTATTTGCAGGACCTTTATCAATATTTCCCTGTTTATAGTACAGTTTTGAGGATAAAATTGCGTTACCAGGATAACCAGCTAGGATATTAACATACTGTTTATTAGGATTAAACCATGAATTTGTGATACGGATGTAGGGTATAAGAGCTTTGACCAGGTCGAAGTTAGCGTTCTTATCTGTTCTTTTAGCAAATGTGGGATAGACGAAAAGCCATCTCAAAACAGCTTTGAAATTAAAAAGTTATAGAACAAGGCTTGGTAAGCATTATGAATTAATTACGAATTAAATAGTCAAGTTTAAGAAAATAATTTAAGAACATAAAACCGTCTAGCAAGAACAAGAGTATAAAGCTTTCTTGGAATGACATATTCGAGATGTCTGAATTGATGTCTCAACTTTTTTCCAATGAAAGTGTTCAATATCATCGTTTCTCTAACTTGTATAAAAATATTTACCAAATTATCTCTTGTTCGCATTATGTATGTCTAAATATTACTATGCGGATTATAAGTTTGAGTAAACAGGATACTTTTGATATATTAAGTAATATATTCTTTACTAATCATTCAATCAGTTATCAGCACGTTCCCCTGTGGGTGTACGGTATATAAAGCCAGGATATGTTGTTCGTGATTTTACCTTTGGAGATTTTGTCTCAATCCATATTAGGGAAATGTTCCTTCCTTTGGAAATCAGTTTCGCATAATAAAATTTCGGAATTTCTATATGTAAATACAGGTGTTTGTATGTTGAGCGATCTTTAAGAAAGTCTTCCAAAAGTTTCAGAAAACTGAAAGTTACTTAAAGTGAAAGTTTTGAGTTAGAAGAACACACGTGTGTGTCATAAAAGAATATATAATATCAGCTTAATTTCCTTGATAAATTAGACACATTTTCTTCTAAACCAAAATATATTTGTTGAAACATTTGAAACTCCCGAAATCTTACAATCTGACAATCGGATATTTCTAAAAGGGATGACAAGACATTAAACTAAATTTTATCTGAAGATGCAAAATACCACTATAAAAGCTGTTTGTAAAAATAGGCGCGGTCCACCCACTAATACAAAATTTACCGCTATCTCGTAAATGGTTGAAGATATGTAAATTTTATACGACTTGTTTGAGATAGTGGTGGCAATCAAAATTATATGGCTACAAAAATATAATTCGAACTTTTAATTTGGTATGCTTTTTGTAAAATCTATATTAGCGGCCATCAAAGCAGTTGTAGTAGTTGTATATAAGAAAGTGCACTTTGAGGAAATCAATATAATCAATATACATATATATATATATATATATATATATATATATATATATATATATATATATATATATATATATATATATATATATATATATATATATATATATATATATATATATATATATATATATATAT
>OZ016501.1:25483904-25596404 GCA_963966595.1 Physocephala rufipes
TATATATATATATATATATATATATATATATATATATATATATATATATATATATATATATATATATATATATATATATATATATATATATATATATATATATATATATATATATATATATATATATATATATATATATATATATATATATATATATATATATATATATATATATATATATATATATATATATATATATATATATATATATATATATATATATATATATATATATATATATATATATATATATATATATATATATATATATATATATATATATATATATATATATATATATATATATATATATATATATATATATAATATATATATATATATATATATATATATATATATATATATATATATATATATATATATATATATATATATATATATATATATATATATATATATATATATATATATATATATATATATATATATATATATATATATATATATATATATATATATATATATATATATATATATATATATATATATATATATATATATATATATATATATATATATATATATATATATATATATATATATATATATATATATATATATATATATATATATATATATATATATATATATATATATATATATATATATATATATATATATATATATATATATATATATATATATATATATATATATATATATATATATATATATATATATATATATATATATATATATATATATATATATATATATATATATATATATATATATATATATATATATATATATATATATATATATATATATATATATATATATATATATATATATATATATATATATATATATATATATATATATATATATATATATATATATATATATATATATATATATATATATATATATATATATATATATATATATATATATATATATATATATATATATATATATATATATATATATATATATATATATATATATATATATATATATATATATATAATATATATATATATATATATATATATATATATATATATATATATATATATATATATATATATATATATATATATATATATATATATATATATATATATATATATATTATATATATATATATATATATATATATATATATATATATATATATATATATATAATATATATATATATATATATATATATATATATATATATATATATATATATATATATATATATATATATATATATATATATATATATATATATATATATATATATATATATATATATATATATATATATATTATATATATATATATATATATATATATATATATATATATATATATATATATATATATATATATATATATATATATATATATATATATATATATATATATATATATATATATATATATATATATATATATATATATATATATATATATATATATATATATATATATATATATATATATATATATATATATATATATATATATATATATATATATATATATATATATATATATATATATATATATATATATATATATATATATATATATATATATATATATATATATATATATATATATATATATATATATATATATATATATATATATATATATATATATATATATATATATATATATATATATATATATATATATATATATATATATATATATATATATATAATATATATATATATATATTATATATATATATATATATATATATATATATATATATATATATATATATATATATATATATATATATATATATATATATATATATATATATATATATATATATATATATATATATATATATATATATATATATATATATATATATATATATATATATATATGGACGTCATGGCAAAATTGAATTCAACTGCGGTTGAATGGTTACGGCTACTCGCTTTATAATGAAGTTAATACTAAATAAAAGGAGCAAAAGTTTATTATTATAAAGAACAGCGACGGAAAAAGACGGGATTTAATCATTTGTGATCCCACTATATTTATCATGACACTAATAAAGTATAACATGATAGGATAAAATTGTATCCTTAACAAAAATTAAGAATGTAATTGGATCTTATAAAGATAGATAGAATTCTTTTCTATCTGATCCTTAAATGAGGAAGTCCTCAAATAAACGGAATGATCTCATTTGACTTTATCGTTACTGCGAAATTACCAGTAATAAAATTCATCACCGTTCAGGTAATTTTGATTTAGGCTACAAAATCACCAAAAATATAAAATGAATTATAGGAAACCAAGGGACACTCTTAAAACTGACTACTGACTAAATTCTTAAAACTCTTAAAAATACTGTAAGAAAACAACCCGATGGTGTACAGAATGATTCCCATCTGATGGCATAATAAAACAGGAGCAGACATCGCGAAGTACTTCACAAATTGTAGTAACAAAACTACGTGAATTTGAATTGAATTTGGTTCATGCTCATCGATACTCCATCCTCCTGCGTTCAGTGATTGCTTCCGCAGATTGGACAATCTTTCAACAAGAAAACAAATCAATTTCAAGTGCGGAAAAATTTTTTCTTCTCCGAGGCGCCATAAAGTGGAAGTAAATAAGTCTTTCCTCCTTCTCTCATTGTTATTCACTACTTCATTGCATGACTCTTAATGACTATAGCCTTTGTTTGTGCTTGTCTTTTTTATACATTTTTTATTCAATGAGTTTGGTTGCAATTCAATACACCGATTAATTGCTTAAATTATTCCGTACTTTTTGACAGTGTTTTTTCTCCAATGGATTATATCTTTAGTTTTTTTTTAAACCAGGAATTGTTCCTTTTATTTAATTAAGTAAAAAATTTAATTGAGGTGCACATACTATGAAAAGCTTATAACTCTCAAATTAAGGAATCGCATGTTAATTTAAGCTAATGAGTTTAATTTAATAACTTTAGGCCAATACACTGAAAATAAATTTCATTCTTCCCATTTTCAATAAACTCGTTGAGCGCGCACATCGGGGGCATAATTATGTGTCTGCCCTTTGCCTGATTAAACATTGAATTGCTTTTTGGCTCAACATTTTGTTTTTACGGCGAGCCTTGAATTTCGCATTTAGTGTTTCAGACATTTTTATGACAGTTTTATATATTCATAGAACTGTAGGAGATGTAAAAATAATTTGTGATGTAATAAATTCTTTTATTGAGATGTATGTGTAAATTTATTGATTTATTAATTTTTACACAAATCTGCAACCGGCGTGAATTCCGTTTGATAGTTTTGATCTTCAAGTAACTTGCTTTATTTTATTTTTTCGCCTTTTCCATTCGTTTAATTGAAATAACTTATTGGTCTTTTGGACTTTCGAATTTCAGTGTCTAATTTTCAAAGTGGTTGCTTCATGAAAGACAGCCTGTCGAAACTTTGGCTCAGTTTTAACGAACACTTAAGTTTCTGTTAAGATACCCCACCCCTTCTTGTGATTAAATTTCCAAGAGCATTTGTTTGTGCTTGTGCGGCCTTCCACTGAAGAATGTTAGGCAACTGTCTAGCCTCTTCCCAACATAAAAGGTATGAAAATTAACTTTATATAATGTGAAAATAAAAGCACACTTTTTTTCTACTGTAGCCTACTTTTCGTTTTGTAGATAATTAAATTATGATAAAAATTTCAATGAAAATAAAAATAACAATCGAAGGTTTTATAACTCTGCTTGCAACTAGGATGTATTGTATTATTGTTTTTTAGGTCTGACGTATTTTAAAAAAAATTATTCCGATAAAAGAGCTATTTTCTCTTAGTTTTTCGTATTCTCCTTTGCATTTGGTAACAATGCATTCCAACCCTCACATTTTGTTATTTGTCGCTTTTCCATTATTTTTTAATCTTAATGCAGGTTTTTGGCATTTGGCATTTACGAGATAATCAATAAGTACGTATTAAAACAATCAAAAAATTTTAGTTTTAAAAATGTTGCTTTCGTACTTAAGATCACTTTAGGAAACCACATTTCATATAACAATGTGTCTTTATTACGATATGATATCATGAATCAGGATTGAAATATTTTTTTACAAATTAATGCTTAAAATGGCTTAGAAACTAAAGTAGGCTTCGATATGAAGGATTTTTGTGTTTGTAATTTTGGGATTTCATAATTTTTTAAAAAAAAACGCTTAAAGGTTAAACGTATAATGCAATTTAGTCACAGCAAAAAAGTTCATGTTTGAATAAACACGAACATAAACTTTTGCTCTTTGAAGCTTAATTAGCGAAAAAAATTATTAATAATTTATTTCAAAATAGCACACTAAATAGCAAACGAAATGCTTTGTTTTCTGCTTTCCGTAGGGCACTTTCAAAACTATACCAGATTGTTTAACCAGTTTGCGGAAAGTATTTTGAATTGTGTATTTGTGTAATTTCCCTTCAGAATGAATTGAAATGATGAACACTACCACTAATACTGTTCTCACAACCCAGCAACCATTTATAGGAGCCTTCCTATTTATGAATGCAAAAAAGCCTCATATTTCGGAAGAAATATGTGCACTCCAAAATAAGATTCCGAAAGGGAATGAAAATTGTTTGATTTAGTTCTAAAATTAGAGAAGACAAAAGGATCATCGACCCGAGTTGAAAGGAAGAAATTAATAATGACACAAATTGATAATTATGGAAAAATTACTACATAAGCAAAAGTAACTATTTTAATTTAAATATTCAATATTATAATGTTCAATACTTCCAGCCGAGTCAATATTCAAGAGATTTTGTCGATTATACAGGGAGTATGAGACTACAGAATATGGTTCGAAATAAACCCATTTTTGATAAATTTTGTATTAGTTGAATTAACTATTTCCACATACTTTACAAAATATAAATGCAAAATTGAACCAATGTTTGGTGAAAAAAAATTTATTGTTTTTAAATTTATGAAAATTATTGTTTTATTATATGAATTCTTTAATTAATATATTAAATCTTTAATGTTATGATAATATAAATTTCTTCTTAAATTAAGTAAACTTAAAATAATTATGTTTTTTAAAATAAAACTTAAAAACAAATGTAGGCATCTTTTTTGTTCTTATTTAAGACTTTTCAACGAGCCATCTGGGAAGGAAAAAACATACATTTTAGAGTCTTTTATGAGTAAAGAAAAGCTGAAATTGTTCATACATTTGAGTATTTTTGGAATAATAAGAGGCTGAAAAAAATCTGAAAAATGTTCAGAAAGCAAAATGAAAAATGCTCAGAAAACAATCATAAGAAAAGACTATTAGATTATCCTCAGAAAAGAGTATAAGATTAGTATTTTTCCGAAAATTTAAACTCCCAAAATGCACAAAAGTATTTTCTGAGTCTTATTTAGTAATTTTTTTAGCGAGCCATCTTGGAAGGAAAAACATTAATTTCTGAATCTTTTATGTGTTCATAAAGAGCGTATTTGCTCAGAAATGTGAAAATATTTTGAATCTAAAAAGAGTCATATGGTTTACTGGCAATGATTCTGCATAAATATATTTATTTTATATATAAATATATAAAAATATTTATACACAAAACATTCGTATAAATTGGGTTTTATTTTTGTTTTTATTTTTATTTTCTTTCTAATGCATGCACAGTAAAATCGTTAATGGTATAAAAATGGTAAAAAATTTAACTCTCGTAAATTCATTGATTCCACAGTTTATTTAACAAATTTTCAAGTTGAAGGAGCGGTTCATTTTACATAATAATGGATACTCATCGAAATTTTTTTTTTGCACCTATGATAGGTTCTTATTTCCTATGCTAAAAACGTCAATAGTGAAAATTAATAAATGTTCGAGTTTAGAAAACGATTTATTGCACACAAGAAGGAACATCGAAAAACTACGTTATAACTTATAAGTCGTAGCCAGCTAGTTAAAAAAATAATACGAAACATTTTTCAAATGACACGAATTTATGAATGTTATACAAAGTTGTTACAAAAACCTTCTCGTGATGAAAAATGTTAAGAAACTATTACGCATTATTTTTAACATTTCATGACATAATTTTACGTAAGCCAAATATTTTCGATGTTTTGATACATCTTTATTAGGTTGTTTTCAATCATTTTCGGGTCAAAGTTTGAAACTGATTTCAGGCTAACGTCCTGGCAAAATAAACGCATGGAATTTGAGCGATAACTCAGAACTCGGCACCATTTTCTTGTTGCAAGGTGGACGTTGCTGATTAGTTTATAGATTATGTTGCTTTGTCCTTCCGTTCTGAGCTCCGGTTGAGCTTTATTTGGAGTCTCTACCTCATCGGGAAGTTAGCTCAAAATTAATCCCAAAATATGTAGAAAATTAAGGAAGTAAAATTTGCTACATAAAAGTGGGCGTGACTGAATGATTAATGAGTTTATAGCATTGTGATCCAGATTTAAACCATGATTAAAATTGCGAGTCTCTAGCTCAACGGAATGTTAGTTTCAAAGTTTGCACCGATATTTGGAAAACACCAAATTTCATAAGCTTAAGATGGGCGTGGCTGGCTGTGCATTAATGCATAGCCATCTACTTCTAAGTAATGGCTCAAATTTTAGGACCCTATCTTTCCGCAAAGTTAGTTTGAAATCAGTTTCCAACTTTGACCCGAACAGGATTGAAAGCCACTCATTAAGAAAATTTTGATAAAGAAATCAAGCGAACAAATGGGCAACAAAATAATAAAGAAGAAAAGAAGTCGAAATATTTACAGGTGAGCGCAAACTTGGAAATAAACTCATATAAATCATGCAAATAATTTCCTTGCGATTGTGATAGCAATCTTTGATTCGTTATTAGTATTTTTTTGACTATTTTCAAAAATCAACATTTTTATCAAAATCAGCGAAAATGTTTTCTTATAGCTAATGACGTATTGCTGGCTGCAACCGTTTGCCACTAACCTTGCTTTAAATCATTCTACACATATAACTCCTTTTTCGTTCTTCCTTAAACTAAAAACCAATTTGCAGTCACATACTTCCTATTATTTTGCTTAGTCAAGTAGTTCCCATGTGTTTTTATTGATAAGTGCTTTATATGCTATCTTTTCAATATTTAGGATTCAATCTATTGATGGCTTCCTTTGCTGTTTGTGATGTTTTAGCTTATAGGGTTCTCGTCGGAGATCTATCTCCTAAATATGCCTCAATAGCGGTGGCTTCAACCTAAACAGTAGTTCATCTGGAGCAGCATGTATAAGCATACTTCTTCCCATTTCTACCAATGTACGATTTGCCCGCTCAGCATCGTCGTTCCGAACGTGACGCAAATGGCGTATATCGAAAAGTTATAAAATTTGAATTCCTTCAATCTTTCTGTGTTCTCTTCAATTCTATGTAAAATGGCAACCTTGTCCGTAATTCGAGCACTTGTAATTTGGTTTTTGCTATGGTTATTTCTAATAGATATTTTGTCATTTAGGCGTGTCTGCCTACACTTGCTGATTTGCATAGCTATATAGACTATTGTCAAATAACGAGAAGTGAGCAAAGAAGAAACGAGGACAGTGAGCGATAGCGAGTCGTGGAGAGAGGTTGATCGTTGTAGTAATTGTGCGTTGAATAAATATGAAAGGCATTTTGTTTAACTTTAAAATATTAACTTGAAGAGTTTTAATTACTTTCGGTATCACAATTTACACGATTAACACTATTTAGCACTAAAGGAGTGCCCATCACTCCCGCTTTTTAAAGACTATATGAATCTACCTGTACTAATGTCTCAACAGCTCAATTTACTGAGGGAAATTAAAGGTAAGATTTTACATTAGAATCCATCGCTTTAGAATTTCTTCAAACGCATACTTCCAAACACCATAACCATAACGAAATAAGAACCGTGTCCCCAATTATTTTCTTATATATATTCTCTGTCTTTGTAAGTTCCTTAAAGTCAATTGTTAGCGCATCTGGTTCAATGGAACGACCTCTTATTCAAAGACGATGTGACTCTAGCAGCGCTTATGGCTCAGTTGCTCAGCTTGTAAAGTAAACTTGAAGTTAATGTTGTATTTTAAAATTTCAGGCCTAAGAATATGTATACTGTCGAAAATGAGCTTGTATCATCCACTTGGAATCAAACAATAAAGCCAAACCTGTTGCTTTAACAACACTATAGTTAAATGTTGCATCCAAGCTGAATTATACAACGTAACGTTCTTACAAGATTTTTGGCAATAAATTGGAAGCGAATGCAGAAATCCGTATATGCTTTTTCTATAACTTTATTAAATTCAGTTTAGTTAACAGAATATTATTTCTTAAAAAATAAATATACTGCAAAGCCCTCTAAAGCAATTCATTTATTGAAAACGGATAAGTTGTCCGGGAACGTATTCTTATGTACTAAAAGACATCGCAATAATAAAACAAATAAATTTTTAGAATGACAATGAAATAGAAAAATACAATGGATCTGACCAGACATTAACTATGACCGAAGGATTCGTACAATGTTCACCAATCACCTTAAGTCACAATCGTATCGTAAAAATAAGTTAAAAGAAACGGACAAAAATGATTCCCCACCTTCTCTTTATGATGGAGTTATGGATATATAAAATGTGGGTATATAAAAATCTGAATATATAGGTTTTAATTCTATTTTGTAACAAACTGCAGAATTTCTTAAATAGAAATGGATAACGTCCCGTTACTTTTCAGGCAAGGGAAAAAATTTTATAAAATTCAGCAAAGTCTAATTCAAGCGTCCGTTCTTTGGGGTGTCATTAAGCGTACTTGCTATATAAAAGACACGACAACCATATTCATTCCCTCTACGTAAACTGCAGTTTTGCGCCACTCGAATTTCGAAATTCGAAACTAATTTCGGCGATAATGTATCTGTTTGTAAGTGTGCAAAAATCACGATTGCTTTTGTGGCAATTTGATTGTCATCAAATCTGGCATGAATATTCCCTGCCTCCTTAGGCTGTTTTGAGCTGATGGACGAAGCTGGACGAGTGTCAAATGATAGAATTGTATTAATAAACTTGTGGTTTATGGAAACAAGTACTCTAAAAATGGGCGCGAATGTAGAATACATAAATTTCATCAAGGACGAAGTTAGCGTTCTTAGTAGTTTCTGTTAGATCTTTTTCATCATCATCATTAATTATTTTTGTTATTTAAATTAATGAAATGAGATTTCTTTAAACGACCATTTGTGACCTCGTTAGGGGAGAATCGACATGAAAAGGAATTATTTTATCTCTCCATGCCGTTTTTCTCTTTCAATCCAAAATATTTCACGCATGAAAAATTGCATTCACTTCGTTTTTAATTGCCTTCCACGAACTTTTCTAATTTGCCAGAATACTTTCCTTTACTTAAAAAAGTATATCAGAAAAAAAGGAACACGTGTCAAAGGTAATGACACTTAATTGAAGACAGGCGCCTCACCAATAAGAGAATAAGAAATATAATAAATAAAACAGAAAGAAGAAAGTTTTATGGGATGGTTGCTTTGCAGACGACGCCAAATTTCTCTTGTTTTATTTTTTCATTTGAACGAGGCACGAAGTAATTCCATGCCCGCGTACTACAAAAAGTAAATTGGCATTAATTAACCGCGGCGATGCCAACAATAATCAAACAATACCCGGAGTGGACTCGCCCACTTCGCCATTTATAGTTGCACAACCAAGTCACTAAACTTTCATATACCAATGCCCATCCGTATGGTCCATTCGTATATTCGTATGCCACATTTGTATGGTTTTCTACATACATTAATATGTTTTTTAAGCTTTGCCATTTTTCTTCGTGGTTTATACAAAATGCAAAACTTTTGTAGTGTAGTTCACATATCCATTTCTTAAATTATGAACCCAGAGACAAATTAAAGTCTGCTCAACAGGAATTACATATTTCATACCTGGTTTGGCTAACGGTATGTTCTGCGCGAATAAGTTTTTTACAGTTTATGTAAACTTATTGTGATTTTTCTTTATGTATTATTACAACGTTGGAAGCACTTGCATTCACTAGTAATGTGCCCCGTCCTACCCTGCTCATGAACAGCAGTAAGTGTCATTTCTGGATGAGAGGCTGGAATAGATGTCCGATGGAAACTGTTGATTTAAAAATGAAACGAATTATGTGTTTTACTAAATAAAGTGTTATTTTTTGATAGCACTATTCCCACAACCTTTAATGCTTTTGCAGACGCATAGTGAGGAAACGCTATCACACACGCAGGTAGGAATAGAGTTTTTGTTCGATATAAGTGTTTTTCAATAAGAACTTAACATAACATCAAAAGGGTACAATTAGAGGATTTTCAGCGTTAAAAAGTTACTAAAAGATTGAAGTTATTGAGTTAAAAAGTTAATTAAAAGTTAATTAAAAGTTAAGTTAATAAGTTAATAAATTCACAGGTACCCAAGTGCGTTTGTATTCTTAAGTCTGGGCATGTATGTAATACCTTTCCACGATTTTGGTTTGTAATCTAGGAAAGTAGACTTAATCACGACGTATTATTTGTGACTAAAAAATTGCGAAATCTCTGAGATTGAGATGTGTGAATGTAAAACTCTACAGCAGACCTGCATACCATAAAACATTTCAACAACTCCAACATAGCGTCTGAGGTCATTGTCATTGCCACAAGGCAAGCATACCTTTATATTTCAATTCTGACAGGATTAAAGATGGGTATGAATACACATTTATTAAAGATATTACCATGAAGAAACTTATAGTTTGGTTTGCTAATAAAATCTTTGATTAGCATTTTAATGGAAACGGTTTTTTACTATTATTTTTTCTTCATATCCAAACGATGATTGTGATAAATCAAAACACCTAGTAAAGTATAAGTTTGTGACTATTTTTGTTCCTAAGAGATAAATATCTAAAAGAATAACTGCTTCAAATAGTTAGCAGTCAAACACCGTATGGAATTTATATTGCGAAAAATTCAAAGAAAATTTAAGATAATATTATATTTATAATAGAATAAAAGTTTATTTTAACGCTTCGCTGTCTTTTAAAGTTGCAAAAAGTATTAATGGTACCAGCTACTCCTAGAAGTAATGAAATATTACATATAATATATTTTTCAGAACGAGTTTGGTTGTTCAAAGGCAATGGTGGCGATTAATGTATAACTGAATTCTCAAATTATATTCTAAAGTGCTAAATAAAATCTTACATAGTGGCAACGTTGTAATTAAATAAGATTTCTCTTTATCTGTGATTTTTTTAACAGCACTTTTCAGGCAAATTAATTTTTATTTATTCTGGTCGTTTCAGCATTACTTTCGATTATGATACTTATAATAAACATTGATTCGGTTTTATTTTTAGTCGACACATGGAAACTATGCCTCATCTTTAAAAATTATTTACTTCGTCTCATCAGGCGAGAAATAGAGCAAGAGAGAGCCAAAGAGAGCGATAGGGAGACATAGATAGAGAGAGAGAGAGGGGGTGGGAGTGGAAGTACAAACTAGAGTTGTGTTGGGGATACTATCATTGCCAAAGTGATAACGAGTTAACATAAATGAGAGAAAGTTAGTTTATCTTCACTCATTCGATAACGCTTTAATAAGTTTATTTGAACACTGATTATAAACGCAGTACTATTAGCACTGATTATATTTATAACAGAAAATTTATTCAAACTAAATTTTAATATTTATTTTCAGCACGTAATTACTGTTAATTTTGAATTATTTTATTTTATTAGAGAATTGAATTAGAGAATCAGTTTGACGCAATAAGATTTTTGATACCCATATCATTATAATTAAATCGTTATCCTTTCTTCCAGAATGAACTGAATATATAATTATTGAAAAATTATTTACTTTAAAATTTACCTTTCGATAATACCAAATTTTAATAATAGATAACTTAAAGCATAAGAGAGATATTTATTTCAGACTTATTTGAAATTATTGAATAAATTTCAGAAAAATGTTTAACGATTAAAAGAAATTAAAACGAAATTAGAAAAGTTTAGCCAATGTCTCACGTTAGCGAAAGACAAAGTTTGAAACAAATAGATCATTTCTATTACAAAAATTATTGAAAGGTCGTGATAAAATATAACGTATTTTCAGTCCAATAAGAGTAAATTACGCCGGTGCATTTGAGTTTGAAGAAAAATTATTGAAGTAGAAGATAAATTGAATATTTTTACTTCTTTATCATTCATCGACACCTTCACTTCTATCAATTCATTGTCATTTCTCTATTCTATATCCAACATTACTCCTCCGTGAAGTTCCCCCATGTACAATTTTTCTTAAGAGTTGTTGCGTCTCTTTGTTTGTATATCATCAAAATCAGTAAAACGAAAATGGACTGACATCCATTCTTCATTTTAAAATAACTTTGTTTGATACCATTTTTCAATTTTTTGGGGCTAAAGACGCAAGGAATGGGTAATTGAAACATTTCGAACAATGGAATGAGAAGAATAACCACCTAAAGAAAGAAGAAACTAACTCACCAAAAGAGTATAACCTCCCGAAAGTGTTTCGTTTTTACACCCTACACCCGAAGGATTCAGGGTATATTATATTTGTTCAGAAGAATCTCCTAAGTCGATTTAGGCCTGACCATCCGTCTGACTGTTTGTCTGTCTGTCTGTTGAAATCGCAATTACGAAAGAACGAAAAGAGATATGAAAAGGGATTTGTGCCACGAAATTTGCCACAAACATTGTCTGGTATTGTTAGCTGGTTGGTTTGAGCGAAATGAGCTTTATGATGAGAACCACGCGAAATCGGATGAGAACCACGCCTACTATTACTACAGCTTACATGAATGCATGCACACACGATGCTCAGTTTTTACGTTTGTAGAGCGCATTTGAAGAGCGTATTTGAATTTTATTCTGGAACTCAACCACGAATACTAATACTAGAAAAAGATATCTTTATGGATTTTTGCATGTAATTCATTTTTTCAGGCACACAATAGACTCCTGCCTTTAAAAATTATTTAAAAATGTATAAAGGCTTTTAAAGGCTGGAAAATACAGAAATATTTTTTGTAAATTTTATCATCAGTGTCGATAATGCTGATTTTTTGGGTTATATCTTGCTTTCTCTCTTATTTTTTATGGATATATATTTGATATATATTTATCATAATATAAAATATTATGATATATATTTTTGGTTTTTTGTGTCTCGATAAGTGATTTTGTCACTCCAATTGCTTTATACCCTAAAAAAATAAACAAATCAATATAAATAAATAAATAAATAAATAAATATTTTAAAACATCTCTCTTGGGCCTGGCCGAATCTTATATAGACTGTACCCGTATATAAATCCATAGTGTGGTCCTTATAATCAATGGGCAGTGCGCGTCCACTAATTAGTTCGACATATCCCTTTTCATGATAAAAACAGATCTGTTAACTCATTTTAAGCACCATTCTAGCATGTGTGGGCGGGCCACTCCAATTCCTACACTCCAATTGCAACACAATAGCATATCAAGTATCAGGAGTGACGTAAATCTCATGCGATTTTTTATTTTCAATGTCAAACGCGCAGACAAGGGGACCGACAAGGCTATGTCGACACAAGAGATAATTCTGAGCAAGAATATATACACATTTCAAATGAAGGAACAAATTTAATGACCCTTCATCCTCTGTGTAAAGGGTACGAAAACTGTTGAATTGATTCTCAGTAAAAAGTGAAAAATTGTCTCTAATAAAATAAAGTAAAAATGTATACAATACAATTTTTCACAATTATATAAAATTGCTCTCTATTATGGATTAACTCTGGCAACGGCTCTTGCTATCGTTGCCTCGTGCTCTGTTACCTTTTGTGACTGCTATTTTCTTCGGCTATTTCTTTCTAGTTCTAGTTTCTACTTCTTTGAAATAATTTATCCAAGGATCGGAGATGTGGATTATGTTTCTGGAAACCGCTAAATTGAGATTTTGATCATTCCGTCTCTGCTGATTATATATTAGTAAATTTGAGTAAAACAATCTTTAGTGTATTTCGTGCTCAAGCTCTCGATTAGTTGTTTGACGGAAACGTTGTCACAGTTCTCGGAGGTATAAATATTCGATTTCAACTTAGAATCTGGCTACTACAATGACCAAAGCTCACGTCAAAATATTCGTTGAGTAGAATGTTTTTAATATTTCACCGAAATATGTTTCGATAGATTACAGAACACTATATTTCTAACTTTATTTCTCCTCTGCCCTTCTCCCGCTCTTTCCCTCTCTATTACTTTTTTCATAAATCCTTCTATTATATTTCACTATTAAACGACATTTATACGACCTGCCTTCGGGACACCGGCAGCCTCTGGAAACTGTTCAAAAGCCAAATTATTATTTTGAAATACATTAATTCCTCACATTGTCAAAAGGCTACATTGTTTTGATTGGCAACTCTGTTAATATTATCAGTTGTACTGAGTTGGCAACACTGAAAGTTCTTGCAAACTGGAAACGATTGTTTGTGATAAATTGATATGAAAACTTGTTAAACGGGCTTGTACAAAATGTTATTAACAGCACCAACCCCAGCAAAACACTTGGCAGCAGTAGTAAAACCACAACAAAACAGAAACATGGCAATACAATTTAAGCTACAAACTTATGCAAAAATGTTTTTCTTGGTGTTTTGTAAGTAAGTATTTGCACTAACCTTAAATTTCTCACAGAGGAACAGGCGAGAAGTTAGCAAAATGGACAGACGGCCGGCAATATTAAAGAATTTAAATGCGATGAATGAACCTCATGTGATACTATCTATATCTATAATAAAATTTTGAAAAAATATAGTAAGTAAAAGTATAATACAATACAAAAATATAAAAATTCTAACAGTCGAAATTGAGGAAACCTGTTGAAGTCATTAAATTTGAGCGTATGAGTTTAAGAATAAATTTCAGGATATATCGCTTCTGAGTTAAACGTTTTGTTTCAGTTTTATTTCAAGAAAACATTTGTTGCTTATAGATGCACGTGGCTCTTCGATTTTCAGAATTGGCTTTTTTTATTCTGTTAAACATCAATTAGAGAATTGGTTTGAGAATTAAAAGTTAATGAATTTCATAAATTTTTTATAATTTTTGAATTAAAATGCCTGAGTTAAGTCTTATAAATTTTGCCTGATAAATTATGTATACGTATAGAATTCCTTTATTAGGTCGCTTTCAACTGTTAGCGTTCCGTAAGGTATTTTAGGCTGTAATACTGCAACGGCTTTTAGTGGCTAAAATACAGAATAAATTTAAATGCCAAGGAGTTACAATTAATTTACACTTAAGAAAAATAAAGGCGAATTCAAAGTGCTCATTTCCGTAAAAAAAATCGAAAAGGAAAAAACATTCTAAAATTATGGATTTATAAAACTAATGTAAAATTACTGCGAAGTACAATAACGTGCACAAAAAGTGCGTCGAAAAATATGAAAGAAGGAAGAAAAAGGAAGAAGAAAAACATTTGAAATGTTATGCGCTATAAAATTTCGTGGTAGTATGCCAATTTCGTTAACGTGAACGTGGTGTCATGTACTACTCATTTTTAGGCTGCATTGCATGCAAGGCAATGTGGATTGCAATTTAATGTACGACAGCTTCTCCCTAATCGAATTTTTTTGAAATGCACGCTACTTCTTTTTGATCTGAATGCATCTACTTTAGTTCTGTTAAGACAGGAAAACAATAATTGAAACAAAGTACGAAGTTTAGAAACGTACAAATTGAATGTCATAGAAGAAAATTATTTTTCTACTAAGTTGCAATGGTTGTGACTTCGGTCGCAAAACCATTCCTGTTTTTAAATATTGCGGTTTTGCCACTTGCGGTAGTTTTTGCCATTTACTTAAGAGAGTCTGCCATCATTCTTCTCCTTCCGTCTTTCGTTTTCGCTGTTTTATAGGACAAAACTGGGAGCAGGTTTGTCCCATTAATTCCTGAAAACAGCTCGTATTACAATTTGTCAAATTTTGCACTTTTTTTGGGTTTTTATGGTTTGTGATTCTCGATTAGCTTAATGGTTCGTGTTTCTTCTTGTTCTGATTATTCCTAGAGAATTTGACGTATTGATTGAAAAATCACTTCGCAATTCATTTTCTTCACACGTTACTGAGCAAATTCGGTCGTTATACTATGTTAGCATTAAGCTAAAATTACGCAATTTCGTTACTTAACTCAATTTCGAGTGAAATTGAGAATATTTATTCAATTTCGCCATACAAAACAATGTCAAACGAAATTGAGATGGTGATTGGAATTGCTTCAATTTCAACGAAGTTGAGACCGAAATTGACTAGAAAACAAATTTGAACCCTTATTTTGTATTAAAATGTATGCTAAATTGGTATTAGTTTGGCAACGCTGACTTCTTTTGACATTTTTTGACATTACTGAAATTAGTATTTTTTTTGAAATTTTATTGAAAATTTCCAATATTTGGATATGGACAAAGCGGAAAAAAAAATACAAAAAATAAGAACTTGCGAATTGTTACCAAGCGCTAGGAAAACATGTTCGATCACGCCGACGGTTTATAAAAAATACATAATTTTATACCTCATTCTAATTCTACCCAATTTCAAAAATAAAAGCTCGTCGTGAAGATAAAATATTTTTGGCTGGCTTTTATTACTTATAATTCACTTGCTTTTTTCTAATCGTGTTTCTCTATAGGAAAGTTTCATAGTTTCGAGATTTACATTTCAGTCTGATGAAATCAGCTCAAGAACTAAAACTTATACTGATTTTGAGCTAAGGGTTTCCAATTTAAGAAATTAACATGTAATTATTTCTCTGTAGTTTTATTGGCTTTTGTGTAGTCGATAATTTATTCGTCTGAATTGGTCTAAATTAGTTTATACATTTTACATTACCTATACATTTATACATTATACATTATACCTATACGTTTATACATTTCCCGCATTACCTATAACGCTTAGTCACTAGCGCCGAAAATGTTTTATGGCGGTAATTTTACGACGATACTTCATATCTTTCCCTGTAATCGCGAATTTTATTGACGTATAGATGGACAAGCAGACAAATGAACGGAAAACTAAATCGACTCGAGTTGTTTCCAATTAGGAGTGGAAATTTTCTTTAAAAAAAGGAAAAATTATTAAAAAATTTAAAAATTAAATTCAAAATTTAATATGTTATGAACATTAAACAAGCAATGATGTTATACCAATATTTAATTCATTCCTATTAAATATTGGTATAACATCATTGCTTGTTTGATGTTCATAACAAATATCAAATATCGAAAATTATTATGTAATATAATAAAGTAATTAACGAATGATTAGATAAAACCTTGACGGGCCATTAGTTCAATTAAATGGCAATAATTGTAAAAATATTTATAATCGCTTAAGTAAATATAATGTAATATATAATGAGTTCAATATTATGAAGCTTGAATTATTTTTTGTATTAAACAGTCTATGTGGTCTAATGGATATTGGTGATATATTTCTAGAAAATCTTGTTTCTAACGCATAATTCACAGCATTGCGGACGTTTCAATCCGAAATTTGATCTACTTTGCAAGCATATATAACAAGCCCGTACAATGTATTCTCGATATTGGGTGGAACGAAATTTGCTTTGGTGAGTGTTTTAAAGTGAATTTATAGATGTAACTAATATGCTGTATGACAAATGAAAACAATATAAATTACTTACATGGAAAAAATATATTGAATTGGCTGACCCTTCTCGTCAAACTAGTCTACAAAAATCTCTCCATAAATCTATTATTAATCTAACATAAATTACTAAAGCTTAGTTTACGTGCTTTTTAAAATTATTACTCGGAAATGAAGAATGAACAAAAAATATAATTCGTGCGACAGAGATGGGTGTGTATGCTAAAATGATTACTTTTCACGAGTTTGAAAATTATACTTTTTTTTGAACAGGTCATAAATAGATCCGCCTCCACCCCAACCCTTTCCTTATTCTTACGCAGAAGTGGCAATGTCGGTTCTATTCGATCTTGTATTGATATATTTACTTTTTGGTGTTTTTAATAATTAGTCGAGTTTTACAATTGTGGACAGTTATAATCAACTCAACCGTTCTTATCTCTTTTTTGCCACATATAAAGGCAAAGATAGCTTTTGATAAATTTAGTGCTAAAGTAACTTTAAAAAGACCACCTCGAATTCAGTCATGAAAGTTATTGCCCTCATAATTCTACTTGCGGTTAATAATAACGCCATAATCGAAAGTCTGAATGAAACCAATAGTTTAGGGCGTATTGCTAGAGGACAAGACGCAAGACCTGGACAATTTCCATACGTTGTAAGATTGGTTTCGCATAGTGAAAATGATGACTTTTTGTGTGGAGCATCTCTCATTGGCGAAAAATGGGTTTTATCAGCAGCTCACTGTTTAGCTGAGTAAGTTAATCAATTCTCATGGATAACATTCTCTTAATTTTATTTCACTACAGTAAGAGAAGTCTCCAGGTATACCTGGGTTCCCTCACAATTAACGATGCTGAAGTAATCTATAATGTGCCGATCACCAATGTGATATTACATCCAAAATTCAATAAGAAGAATTTGGATAATGATATTGCATTAGTGAGGATTCCGCCCACTAACCTGTGCGATTTAATTCAAGTTATTCGTCTGCCCAAAATCAATTCCATTTATCCAACCTACGCGGATGAAGTTGGCATAGCTAGTGGTTGGGGATACACAAATGAGGAAAATCGTGAATCACGTGTATTGCAGTGGGGACGTGTAAAGATCTTGAAAAATGAAATGTGCAAAGATATCAATCGTGATGAAATGTGCTCGGTCATGAGCCCATATTGGGCGACAATATGCAAAGGAGACTCTGGTGGACCGGTAGTTCTAGAAAGGACTGGTGAATTAATTGGAATAACATCCACTGGTGATAAAGATTTTTGTGGATTCGGTATCAACCCCAGTTACACCCGCGTTACCAGTCATCTGGGATGGATTAAAGCGATTACTGGCATCTATTATTAATAAACAAGAAATGGAATTAAAATTTTGATCATTAAACAACATACAAAATTAGTCGTATAAGGACCATTGAAATGATTTTTCTTTTAATGTGTGGGTTACTCATGAGATCTTATCATTAGATAGATTATTCCATTATATTGTGAAGTATTACAAAATACTATTACTCACATCTGGGTGCTCCGTTGTTAAATGGGCTACTTTGGTCTCATATCGAATGTGTCTAAAAAGGCAATCAAAGGTCGATGGTTGGGTCTGGTTAATACTTTGCTGATAGACAGGGTGGTTTCGATATATCGCAGTAATTCTGGACATGTACGTAAACATTTTTCTCATTTTCTCCTTCACAGCACTCTGGAAATTCCAGAAAGGCGTCTTCCACACACAACTGTCGCTAGTTCTTTTCCTATCTACTTCACTGCTTCCGTTCTTCCTTCCACTATTCCGCACCACCTTTCTAGTTCTTTCTTTTACTAATTCTTGTATTTTCAATCATTACCGTCATCGCTTTCATTTTACTTTTCTTCGTTTACAGACCATAATTCTATTGCCCTAATCGCAACTTTGGAGCGGCAGTAACGAGCAATTCAATGAATAGATTTTGGATCGAGGAACAGATGGCAGCATTAGCAGGAATAGACTCTTATTTGGCAGCAACCCTTACGCTCTTTTTCTCTATGTGTACTTTCCATTATTTTTATTATAATGTGAAAAAGTAATTTTTCGGTAATTTCCTCTTAAAAATCGATTTTAATCGATAAATTAAATTAATTCAGGGCGCAAATCGCCCGAATCCTTTTTCAACCTGTTTTTCAATAACTTTAATCGTCATAATAATTTAAACAAACGTAATAACCCTGAAATATAAAGACCGGTGTGAAATTATACAATATAAATGACATTGAATTATTACCTTTTCGTCACTGTCCCTCATTTTTTTCAGAATATAAAACCACAATGAATAGTGTACGTTTGCTCGAAAACCAATCCATCGTCATCAATTAAGCATCATTTACACCAATCAATCTAAACTAAACCCGTTAAACTCATAAACAGTGTTTAAAAATTGCATGATAATTACTTGTTGGGCGTACTATACCTATTCGTTTGCTAATATCACTCACAATTGAATTGGATTTTAAGGTAAGTCAATTGGCCTTAGTGAGCGACGCCCGCGCGGCACGCTTACAATGTTGTATTCCTTTTATATAAAACTTGCGTAGTATAATGATTTTGTTGAATAGAAATGCCTTTTTGTCGCCCTTTGAATTAAATTGACATTACAAGGTAGTACTTTAGAGATACCAGATAGCACTAGATAGTATATAGGAACTCCATCTATCCTATATATATATATATATATATATATATATATATATATATATATATATATATATATATATATATATATATATATATATATATATATATATATATATATATATATATATATATATATATATATATATATATATATATATATATATATATATATATATATATATATATATATATATATATATATATATATATATATATATATATATATATATATATATATATATATATATATATATATATATATATATATATATATATATATATATATATATATATATATATATATATATATATATATATATATATATATATATATATATATATATATATATATATATATATATATATATATATATATATATATATATATATATATATATATATATATATATATATATATATATATATATATATATATATATATATATATATATATATATATATATATATATATATCTAATTATTGGTATCATATCCTTTATTGTTGTTTCTGATGTTCAAATAAAGATGATGTATACATGCCCGGCAATTCTGTTCAGTTCATTATTTTTGCTACATTTTTAGTTTCCGTGTCAGGTTGTCCATAGTAGTATTCCTTTAATTGACAGACTTTCTGAGGTTATTTTTATGTAGCAATAAATCTGAATGATACATGAACGGTTCATCTCCTAATTCTATTCAAATAATCCGGTGCCATATCAATATAATGAACGAGCAACTTAGAGAGTATTTCAATTGACTTTATTAGACGAATGGTAGAATGCTTAATCATTGGTAATGGGAAAATGAATAAAAAAAGCCGTGTACAAGGTATTAACAAAATTTTTATTTGAAATCACAAGTTATGCATTATGTATGGAATATGACATCGTTCAAATACCCGTAACGGCTACGCACCGTGCAACGGATCCGAGAGTCCCAATTTTAAATGACTCTGAATAGATCCAGCTGAATTTGAGCGATGACCTGGGCTACGTTGAATTTGAGAGCATCTGTCGATTGCGGCTTATTCGCATGTACCTGCGACTTCGCAACGCCATCCTTCTGGAATCACTTTTCGCCTGTGTCACTTGATGCCGTCGCCCAATATACGGCAATTTCGCTTGTTCACATAGCCATTCATCCAAAGATGCACCTCGTCACTAAAGATGAAACCGACACTCATTTTGATAATAAAGTTTTATCATTTGGACGTGATGTTCAATGGTGTAATACACGTCAACACCAGATTTACCAGACGTTGGCTAACCAACACGACCGCTACGGACTGTCGACATCGACCCGCTCTTCTTGGCAAACCCTTTATTTTACCATATCTGCGCCTCCTTTAATGCATTAGAAACGGTGGAATAAACTTAATATACACTTCACCTTTTTACCGTTTATAATTTTTTTCCGAAAACTATAGGAAATGTCATATAGTGGACTTGGACATATTGGTCGATAGGTGCGATGCTTGGTTACACAACTTTCTTATAAAATTCTTTCAAAAGGTAGTGGAAAATGTCAAAAAATGGATTTTAATGAATTTTCTGATTGGTAAGCATACAAAGGATTCAGAAGTTGGATTGCGGAAAGATTTTGTCACAAGTATTTATGTGTTGTCATTTGTAAATCACGTGTATATAATTTATACATATACCTCATCCATAATACAGTTTGTTGTGCTGGTCTAACAATTCGTTGCCGGTACGCGCCCGGTTTGAAGTATCTTTTTCTTTTCTTTGTTAATCTAGATCTGCCAACTCACCTGCGACATAACTCCCAATAAAGTCGTTTGTGGACTTATAATATGTAACACTGCTATAAAACTTCAGCTTGAAAACTTAAGTGCAGGCTGAAAAATGTAATAATTCGCGCATTTAATATCAAACAATTCAATATCAAACAATTCATCATTCAATATCAAACAATTTGTGATAATAGAAAATATTCGTGTCACATTTTATTACTCATATTTTCTACTCGTTCTCTTGTAATGCGGTCCTTTTTAGAGTTGTGGTAGGGGATCGCACCCATTTTTTGGTAGAAAACTTTTTTGTTGCTTATTATGGGAATATAAAATCAGTTTTACATCTGCTCTAGACGACCAGATGTCCGTCCATATATATTTATTAACTTATTTTTATTATGAAAAATGGCGACGATCCGATTTTGCTAAATTTTCATGATTATTTTCAATTCGTATTTTCTGAGCACTTTTATATGCGTCAGTATAAATTAAAATCCTTGTTGAAGAATTTTGTTGAATTTGTACGTTTAATCATAGAGTTATTTCTTACTCTATGGTTTAATTCAATTCCCTTGGAAGGTTTTCGCACACTCAATTCCAAAAACCAATTTCTTCCAAAAGGAATTCAGTCTCGTTCAATTTAATTTCTTTTGTGTGAAGATGATCTCAGTTCCAAGGGCTTAGTTCCTTGGAATTGGAATGAACTTAAAGTGCAATTCCAAAGGAATGAGTACCTCCTCCAGTTCCGCCAAAAATGTGTCAGAAAAAGTCGCCTGGGAAGGTAGGGTTTGTTATCCAATGTCAATTTGAATGCCATAATTTCACTAAAGATATGTGGTCAGGTTTTATTCCATTAGAATACTAAGGCCGAAATAACATCCTTTAATTTGAAGGTTCTGCAAAAGGCGACAAATAATGTTAACAATCCCTTATAATACGTGTTGGGTTTAAAAAATATTTTAATAGATTTCTGCATGAAGACAAAAATTAGAGAACATTATTAATAATTGATTGGTGTAATTTCATTCAATAATCAATAGCCTGTCAATTATTTACGTAATAAATAAAACACAATTTCATTTATATAGCGATGAATACCTTAAATGAAATTAATACGCTTAAATACGAAAGAAGCAAGTAATTATAGAATTATATAGAATTATAGTCTTGATGTTAATTCCTTAAGTTTTCCAGCCTTGTCAGTAAACTGGTAAAAGATGGTGGCAATAAACAATTCCCAGGAGTATAAGTTGATGAAAATACTGAATCATTGAAAGCAAATTCGAGGCCAACAACAAAGAATTTCAATTAATTTTCTCGTCTTAATTTCGAAAGTGCACAAAAGGGAAAATAGTTCATTATGCGCATTTTTATTATGGTGAAAAGGGTCACGTTAATGACATAAATATTGAAATATGTCACAAAGAAACAAACAGTAACTGTTTGAAATAATGGAAGAGAAAACGCAATGGAAATTGTAAAGTATAAGAAGAAAAACAATGAGAAGTACCAGATACATTTGGGATCAAACATTTAATAATGAATCTGGGAATTAAATAGTAAATTATTTAATCTTCAATGAATAAGAAAACGAAAAGGTCATGAAAAAGAGCTTAAAATGTCTGGGCAGTTGGAAACAAATATGGTTTACTTTCTTCAACATTAGCCATGCTTCTTTTATCGCGCGTATACGCCGTTACATATAAAACGGCATCCCCACTTACGAAAGTTATACCCCATGCTGGCAGCAGTGTAAAAAATATTAATACATATTCCCGCTGTAAAAGAAGAAAAACGGATAAGGCCCATAGCGCATCAAAAACTTCTGCATGATATTATTCTATTCTAGTGGTGAGCCTAGCGCTTACTTTCCCCTCCCGTAGCGGCAAAATAATGAAAGCGGAGAATTTTCGCGCCCAACCACGAACACAATCTTATTTGCATGAAATATACGTACTTTTATGCCGTTTGGCCGAACAAAATTTTGTGATATAATACGTCAGTTATCCATTTTTTCTCTTCTGGAACTTGGAGATGTGTATTTTTCCGATAAATTACACAATAAAATTAAAGTTGTGATTTGGCTTCATTCTATCCTATCCCGTGTATTACCGTGGATAACTATCTGCGCTTATTTAAACGACTATACGCTTATTCTCCCATATAAAAATGTTTATAAGCATATACACGTGACAAAAGAAACGCGGCTATTATCGCGTAAGCTTTTCGAACTGACGTTAAATAGGTAAGCTGTTAATTAATGGTCACAATTATATCGAGTTGTCTACATCCAATTATATAATCTCCAATTATATAAAGTTGTCTACATCCTTAGATTACGACACTAATGAGAAATTGAGTAATTAAAGCAATTAAAACGATTAAACCAATTATCTATCGCTTTCCGGCTATAACCATGAAATTAGTCAAATTTTAGAATTGTTGTTCAAATATTAACATCTGCTGCTGAGGTAAGTCTAAATTACTGATTTTGGTCAGTAAAAGTGTGACTAAATTTGATGACGAAAAATCAAAAACATAAAGTTAAATTGAAAAATCACCGAAATATGTGTTTGTTTTCCATCTTGACAACCCCAATATGACACCAAATGAGCAAAAGACAACCAATAAAAGTCAAAAAAGAGATTATTTAGCCTATCAGAGAGCTTAATGAACATTAAGGAATGGCTTGACTGAAACAAATTAAATTTAAAAACTTTGAAGAAGTGAAAAATTCAGAGTTCTGTTAATTGTATATTCATAATTATCACTTCTTTACCACCTTTCTGATTAATATATAAAACCACGGAAATACAACTTTCGAAAATTGTATACTTTGTACATAACTGAAATTGTTCCAAGCATTTACTGAATATCTGTATGCGTTTTTATTGAATTTGATTGAAATTCATTGATAGCCATCGAACCATTTTTGAAAGTTATTTCAAATTATAGACGACAAACTTTACCACATTCATTGCAATAAGTGCGTTACATTTCATTTCTTTCAATATCCAACGCACGAATATTAATTGAGCTAAACTCACCGATGAAACGCAAAAGTATCTCATGAAGGGAATGCGAAATCAAACAAACAGTTTTATCCAAAAATCACGTTGTTGTAATTTTCTCCATAGAACATTTTGTTGAAACTGTTCAACTTATTGTTGCGACAGAGATTAATTCGTAAATTCAACTATTTTAATTCTTTTTAGATTTTGTTTAAACTTATAAGAAAGATTGAAATCACTGGAGAAGAGGAAGAAAATTTCCGATGACATTGATGTCAATTTTAAACTCAATGTGACAAATTTCAACAAATTATTTAAAATAGTTAGTAAATGATTTAAATTAAATTCGATTTATGATAATAGTTTAACTAAACATTAGGAACCGAATATTATTTTAACAAAATTGTGCCGTCAAATGCCATCTACATACGTTAAAAGTGAAATACACATTCAGATATATTCATATTATGTACCAGGGCGTCGTTATCATCTGATTTCGCGTAGTCCAGTCTAGTGGATTTCATATAATTGGTCCTAAATATCGGAGATAACTAACCTTCTTTTCAAATGTGATACCTTTTAACGGATCCATTACAATCTCTTAATTTACGATGGTCTCCATTATTTCGCCTTTTCTCGTCTTCCCCTAATGTTTTACTAATTTTCTTCGGATACTTTTTTGTTTTTGTCCGCATGGGTTAGTAAGCATCGACGGGATCTAATATTGTTGAGCGTAATCATATATTTACATGAAAGTGTCATCCTTCCCATACATGTAAATCTCTCTAAATGTTTGTCTCTTTCATTACATTGAAAGGATTATTCTTAATAAGCATTTTTTCATCTTTTGCCGTTCAGAACAACGTATTTATCATGTAAAATTCGCAACGCGATTGACCGAGAGCACAAATCGTATAAGCGGATACATGTAGGAAAAAGTTGGTAACGTCATTTAGAAAGTCCAGAATAAATACGGATGTTAATAAACTCTTTTTGTAATTTCAAAATTAAAACTCACGGCATTTGATCAAGTGACAGGCGGGAGCTATTGGTATGGAATGGTATGCAAATTAGAAAAGTATTTTGAGTGATTTTTGCGTTACTGCTGCAGAAACCATTTCTTACAATACAAGTTAGAACGAAAAATGTTTAGTGTTCATGAATATGATATGACGGACAATAAAAAAGCATAAAATGATAAAGAACCTGAAAGTAGTGTGAGTAACGCTTTAATGAAATTTCATCTAATAACCAAAAACCTATCAATAATTTTCTTAATTAATAAGGCACACTGTTAATTAGCGCTAACAAAAAAAAAAGGAAAAATGTCTTGAAATGATGTGTCAACTATGAATAATAAGTTTAATTACGAAAGAATAGTTAAATGATTAGGCCCGAAACGAATTTGTGTCATATCTTGTCAAAAACTGAAATTTATATGAAGTGACATATCATCCATCTTTATCATTATCATCGTCTCTCCAAATCCAACAACAATGTAACAACAATGAAACAACAAATATCGGAAGAACAACTTGATGATAAGGGAACATACATCATGATGTGATGAATGTCGACAAAGTATTTTAATTACTTCTCCTGTTATCGATTCGGAAGTATACGAGAATACGAGTATAATCCATTAATTTTAGGTTTTTTATAAAGGAAGTTTAAAAAAGGTCTTTTTATAAACTTTTATAAAGTTTAAAGGAAGGAGGTCGCGTAGGAGGAGACTAATAAAATATCTCACAAAGATAGAACAGCAACAATTTCTTACAAAAATAGGCAGCAAGCAACAAAATAGAATTTGTAAAATATAAGGAGAAAATGTTCATAAAAATTGTTAGTTAAACAATTTAATATTATGCCTTGGAAGGCGTGAAATAATTTTTTGTTATCAAAGGACGTTCAATGAATAAAAAATCAAAAAATTAAAAAAATATTACCACTTATGAATAGTAAGTAACAATATTATTAATTGTAGGTAACAATATATTTTATTAAAAGTAAGTAACAATATTAGTGTTGATATTTTTAATGGCGTAAGCCCCTTTATTTGATGTTAACGAGAAATAAACCGCTGACTGATGACCCGAGTAATGCGAAATTCTACAACAATATTTTTAGATGTTGTCCGTTAAAGTAAACAATTAAAGTAATTAGTCAAATTACTCAAATTATTATTTAGTTGTTTCAACAACGAGAATGCATTGAAAGCATCTCAGCAATAGAACGATGTTTTAAAAGCATAAATAAAACGATCTAGCGTATATTTTTCCGACTATAATCATAGAATTAGTTAAACTTTAGGATTGTTATTCTTAATTTATCTTTAAATTTTCAACACTAATAAGAGTAATCAAAATTACTGCCAATTATAATTAATCAAAATGGTGTCAGTTATAATTTACAATTTGTACTTTACATGACAGGGCTATCATTTCACTTTGCGTAAATGTGTGGGGCCAAAGCTCAAATTTTTATTTGTGAGATTGAACTAAACGATGTGCGCTACCCTCAGGTTCGATTAAATATAATTATTCTACGACTTTATACATAAGAAAATATAGCAAGAAAATTGTGAATCTCTGATTCGAAATTATTTTTTTGTTGCAATTACATGAACGCGTGGCTATGTCAATATTCTTACCCGAGTGTTCAATTGTAATTAAGGTAATCTTATAATAATCCCTTTCTCAAACTCTTTCTATTGGCGAGAAAATTTCTGTGAAATATTTCTATCTTTTCGGCTTACTAAAGTGAGTTTATTGCAATTGGATGAAGTCTGATTAGGTTTGACCTCTGTAAATTAAACGAAGCAAAGGGAGAAGCAAATAAATATCCTCGACTAATCCGATCAACTCTAAAGTTTCTTAAAAATAATTCCAACAGCGCAGATTAAGGTAAAATATCTCGATTTTACGAGACAATTTCGAAAACAATTTCTTTACGAAATATCGAATATGTTTAAAATTGTTGAAGTTTCGCTAGTTTTCTGATGTTGGCTTATTATAAACAACAACGGTTTTCTTCAATAAATGGGCTTCTAGTTTCAACTGTAAATGCTCAACACCTGTCGATTAAAGTTCAAGCGTTGTAATTGAACAATCGATGAATCCATCCCTCCAGGACCCTTGAGGAATATGAGGAAAACTCCGTAAACAGTAGTGTTCACTGTTTATTATTCTTGGCCATTCAAAATTATATGGGCGGAGGTGGTGTCTTATGAATGCAATGTTTATCGTCGTTGGCAGTAGCTTTTAATTCGAATAAAAAATTCGGCGGGAATGTCAGTCGAAATAAATTTCATTTTTTGTCGTCAAGTGTACAAGCCGGAATTTCCTTAAAATTAAAAACTGTGTGATTCACAGAGATCCCCAAAAGGAAAAGTATTGCCGCACAACTTTATACGTACTTGACACAGGTTTTGCGAAACCTCACGAACGATTTCAGTTTTTTCTGAAATCAAAGAATGGTGATATGAATTGGAAATCAGCAATTGAAAAGGCTGGTAATTGACATACGATTTTGACGGCTTATGACGGAATTGCCAAAGTGGACTAAAAGTAGTTCATATTAAACATTGTCGGTGTGCAGTGGACATATTTGAATGTCGGGCTATTGTGCCGCGAGTGAGTTCTCCATTTACTTAGTCATCAAATCAAATGACACACAGTGAATTCATGGCGCAAAAATAGGAAAATATAAAGTCAATAATATTGCAGTTTGATAATGGATGTTAGGATAGCGTAGGTTAACCAACTGAGGAGGCTTCTGCTAACAAGTGGCGTAAAAAACGAATCCTTTGTAACGATTTTTGAATCGTTACAAGTGAAAATAAATAAGAAATTATGAGCCTTGTCAGTTAAATAAACATCAATTAATAATTTGTTTCGATTATATGTTTTATTTATCACTTACTTTCTGAATATTATATAGAAATATTATTGGATTTTTCTGATATGGGTCTCGAAAGTATAACAAAGTATGACTTACTTTGTATGTGGTCATAATTGAAATTGTTCAAAGCTTCCATTGAATATTTACATGCATTTTTATTCCATGTAATGTTAATTGAAGCTCATCGAAAATTAATGAAAGTTATTTACAGTTATAGATGACAATCTTTACCACTTTTGCGACAACTGCATTACATCACATTCATCATGTCATTCAATGAATGATTGAGAAAAAGCAGCAAAGCAGTTTGGGCCAAAATGCACGACGTCGTGCGTTTCCCCTTGAAACGTTATCAATTCAATTAAATTTTATTTCATCAAATTTTAATAGTACTTTTTTAATACTTTCATGATTCGGTTTTTGTGTTGCATTTCTTGGATATTATCGCGAAAACATTTTATTGTCACTTTGTTTTACCATCGTTAACTCATTGTTGTGCCTTGTTGTCGGACTTCTTAAAAGATAATTTCCTAGGCAGGCCAATAAAAAAGTAGGCATTGTAGCAAATTTATTACGGTAAGTAAGCTTCCACTTACTGCTGCTACAGACATATTAGGCCGTCCCATCATTCAAACTACGGCTACAGGAAGCAAATGTTTCTCGATATATAGTGAAATTCGAGTTTGAGCGGAAGATATCATGCGTGGATAAAGTAAACGGAAAAATTAGTTAAGATGAAATTTTTATATGAATAGTTTAGATCTCCAAAAGTCCCGTATATATACATAGAATCCCCTTATTTTGACATTCTGAATATTTGTGGCGTCCCTTCAACATTAAGAGACTCGTACCTTTAATGACTGTTTTGGTTATTTGCGGTTGATAGAATTCCATACAACTTTGTGTGGCAGCAATTTGTTTTTCCATTGAAGAATAATTCTTATATTTAATATATTTAAAGTATTTTATATTAATTGTAAACCTCAAAAGCTTAACTTTTAGTTTACTCTGCAGATTGGCATATTGAGCCATAAACACCGATAAATTAATGATGATTGATTGATGTAAGCTTCAGGAGCCAGACGTAGGAATATACCGTGTTGATTCATTTTCGATACCAATAAGCGACTTTGATTATCTCCTTGACAATAATTCCTCTTTCTCCTGCGTGCGTATCTACTACAGACAGATACATACACAAAGATACTGACAGGTAGACGTACAGATAAATGGACGGAGAGGGAGAGGGACGGAGATACCATCACATATCCCCATTGCCTCCTGTGTAACACGTTAAAAGACGAAACACAGATTGAATATCCACGCAGCCCTTCTCAAAAATTCCTTCATTTCGATATAAATTTATTGAAGAGCACTTCTGTTGTGGAAATCCAACTAATAAACCGAATCAGACAACCAAGAACGAACAATATTTATCTTCAACAGGAATTTCCAGTAGGAGTACTTCAAGTCATTTCATTTTTTTAAGTTCTCTCCGTCTTTTCGTATTCTCGCTTTTTACTAAAACTATTCCATAAAAATATTTGATTTCACTTCAAGACTCATGAACGATTCAATGATGAAATTCTGGTTCTGACATTATTGCCCACACTTGACAAACAAATGACTAATAGTTAGCCAAGAGCTCTAGAAGTTCGTAATAAATCTTTTTCATAACGGAAGCACTTGTGGGGCGTTCGAATATGAATATGAGCGTAATTCAATTGGTTTCACACTCGTCAAAAAGTTATACTTTGTTTTTATCTGGAATGGGCAACATCTATCGAATACAGAAATATCCATCAAAATATTGTTCACTTCTCGTTATATATTTGCAATACAATATTTTTTATTGCTAGTAAATTTGTTTCTATCAATCAAAATCAAGAACTAACAAAGTATATAAATGTAAAAAAAGTAAGCAAAAGTAATTAAAAGCATATAAAAAGGGTCTTCAATAGTAGTCAGCTGAACTAAATAACCTTTCACACTTATAGTCAATGAAATTGTAACAATTCAATCAATAAAGTTTAATTTAATTTGCGTTGGCTATTTGTATCCTTTCATTAAAGGACTAAATCTTTAATTTTTTTGTAATAATCTTTCTGTAAACATGTTTATTAAAAGTAAAGGAAAAAGGAAACGTCTCTTTAATAAATCTGATCTATTCGCTTTTACGATTCACGATGTTTGGGAAAGGGTGAGTTTAGGTGGGGAGGAGTAGTTGACGGGATTAAAGAAGAAGGATTATAAAATAAGCAAAGGAAAAGCTAAAACCAAAAGAAAATGGAAAGGAAACGCAAATGTGAAATTTCATTTTATATTTTCGAAAAATATTAGCATGGTTTTAGTTTAGAGGGAGAATTTTTGTTTGCGCTTGTAATGTTTCCAAAAAATCATTGTGCTAAAGGGTACGATAATATTTGTGATAAAGTACTCGTACATCTCCATTTATTGACAAAGCTCTGAAGGTGCTACTACTAAGAAGATGTAGCAGATTAGACGTAAAAGCAAATCGTGTTTAAGTTAACTCTTCTGAGCTACGAATAACAGTCCCTTCATTAGCACATAAAAGAGGGGGAAGAGAAATGAAAATATGGGAATTTTCAGGAAATCGTCATCAGACTCCCGGCCATATTTTAAGTGCTTCATCGTGATATTAAAATCGGGAGTTAACGGCAAGTTTCTTTTGTTTTCAGTAAATTTCTTGGCGGAAGATACTCTGCAACAAGATGATCCGGTACGCCGACATCAACGCGCATTTAATATAACTGAAATTTTAATGTGTGTATTGAATAAAAACAAGTAACATAAATATTCTCATTCGATATTAAAATTGAATAAAGCTCGAAACTGTATCCAGAGAAACGGTCTTTTATTAAAATATCCCGCATGTGACAATGTTTAAATAAAATATATTGAAACATCAAGGGTATCTTTGAGTGGATGGCATATTGTTAAATTTTAAATAAAATTGTATTAAATAAATGGTATTAAATAAATGGCATTAAAAATTAAATGGTATTAAATAATATTGAATTTTATGATTGCATGAACGTATTGATTTGTATGTATTTGTTCCTTTTAAAATTAAATAAGATTTATTCTTTTATTCTTAGTGTAATCTTAGTAAAGTGGTGTACCTATGCAATATATTTCCCGTATTCCGGTGTGTAAGAAAAAATTCCGGATTTTTGCTGACTGCGAAAAGTAGTGAAACAACTTTCATAAAATTTGCGAATGATTTCATTACAGATTCGCCTCTTCTTCTGACAATGCAAGGAAGAGATAAACATAAAAATAGATATGAAGCATACGTGAGATATGAAAAAGCTGTTATTGCTTTTGCAGACAAATATCACACTGTCACAATGACATTTACACGCGCATAATAAAATGTTTACTTATGTGTTTAAAAAGGCAGAGAAGGATTCAATGATTCAGCAACAAAAAGCTTTACGACATATGAAGTATAATTACAGAACACTGTGGGAGAAAACGTTGCATTTTTTTGGAAAAAGGATTTCTTATGGAAACGGATGGAACACTGTAATTAAATGGATGTTTAGAATTGTATAGATATCTCAAAAATGGCTAGCCGTGTTATCTCCTCAACCTATATGACCACGCGTCTCAATGTTAATAATTAATATTTGATAATTAATTTGTTAAAAATAAGTTAGCAAAAGGACAATTTGAAAAGGTTTCATCATTTCTTTTTTTATTAAAACAAGGTCAACCGGACGACATTTAATTTTATTATTATAAAATAATTTTATGTAATGCAGAGTGAAATCTTTGACGAGTCCGTTTCGATCATTTAAAAAATATCAAGTCATAAAAATAGTTTAAATTTCAGTGATTTTCATGACGCCAGTTTTTCATTTTGGCAATATTTCCGGTATGGGAATGTTGAGTGCGGAAAAGCAATGGACAAGAATGGGAAGTAAAGGCAAAATTATATATTGAGAACCGAAATCAATGAAAGGAAACGGAAAGTTGGAATCATAGGTAATGATGGGTAAATAGATAAACTGATACGCAGGAAGGGATATCACAAGAACAAACAAACAGCAAAACGGGAATATTTGGGGCTTACGAAAGAGAGGAGTAACCACCCTTATGCGTGTGTCCTCTTATTTTTGTAGAAATTTAATATAAAAATGTAAGAATGATACTTTGGCCTGGCCAAAGCTCAAGTAATATAAATTTTTGGCTCAAATCCAATTACCAATAAATTGGCTGTAGGCGGTCGGGTTTTTTAAGTCAACCAATTTAAAAATAAATTTTTGAGTACATTTGTTTTATACAAACTGAAGAACTGAATTATAAACGCTTATAAATTTGCATCGGTTCTAAGAAGTAGGCGTATCACTAGCCACTTTTATCGCTGGGATAACAATAGAGAATATATGTAAACGACATATTACCTTTTATTTCAAAGAGCATAATAACAAGTACTTGGATCGTGTCCAATTTTTTGGCTTTTTTTGGGCTATGCTTCTGCTTTAAATAGTGGACTGTGGTATAAAATCTTACCGTTAAATACTCTCTGAAAGCTGCGGTATTGGGACATTAACAAAGATAAATTCGCATTAACTTTAAAAAATTGATGTGCTACTGGTCTGATACTGTCTATTTATTTCCAGAGGAGAGCAATACCTCTACTTGTTCTACCTGTAGTTGTTAACAAAAGCAAAAGGGGAATAAAACAATTGAAGGCTTCTTCGCGTCTGCTTATTCATTTTCATTTCTTGGTGGGAATTTCCATTTGCTATATTTGTGTCCAAAACTTTCGTTTCGCCATTTATTATTAAGTTGATTTCAAATTATTTTTGTTGAGAATTGTTGTTTATTTCTAAAAGTAATTACAATTTTAATAAATTAACAATCAAGTATCCTTATTTTCATTTTCGTTTAATACTGTAGAGAAATTATTTTACAGAAACAAGATTATTTGATAATTTAATATTTGATCCTTTCTTTTATATTTGATCCTTCTATACCATTCTGTACCATTTGACTTTCCTTAAGCAAAGCCTTAGTTGCTTAAGGAGCAATTCCCAAATATTGTTTGGGAAGTATAAATAAAGAAATTATCAAATTGCCTGGTCCGACATAAGTTTCTGGCAGGAGGTTCTAACAAGGCTTCTTACCTTATCAGGAGAATGGAGAAATACTCATCGCTTTGAAATTAAATTCCACCACAATTTAACCACCCAATTACTCAAGAATTAAGACTTTGGCATTGAGTAACAAAGTAGGCTCGAAGAAATTGGAATTTTAATCGAAAATTTCAATTAATTTCTGGGGAATTAAAACTGGTGTAATCAAATTCATTAGCTAGATTTCAGATTTCAGTGTGTAAGTATTAATGCATGAGATGTAGTTTATTTGAGAACAGATTTCACTGTTGCGCTTGATATAAGATGCTTGCCAGTAGAGCGGGTGGGGGTTGATGCCGACTGGCAATATGGTCACACGGTGATGTTTTGACGCATTATATTATTTGGGTGACGTATATTGGTCGTCGTAATCAACGTTCAACTGACGCGGACTTCATATCAGGTGAAACAACGCCATCTGTTCTGACATGTTCTAGATCTTAAGCTTTAGCACCCACAGACTGAAGTCTGAAGTCTAGCCAATGAATTCAATTCCCCCGGATTTAATTTCTCAAAAAGGAATTAAAATTTTCAAAACCGGTTCCAATTTCCTAATTCCTGAGAAATTTATTTGGGATTGGAAATGGAATTGATTTTGCCAGTCTTGAAGGCAATCTCTATAGAGTAAATATTAATCATGAATATTTCTGAATACAAAAAAATTGCTTTTGAATTTCTATTAAAATATCCTTCGAAATGTTCGAAATAATTTGGGCATTATTTTAGTATTATGTATCAAATATATAGAGCAAAGCTTCAAATTCGTTAATTCGCTAAAGACAAACTTTAAACAAAAGCACATTTCGGTAAGTAAGGTGTACTCCATTTTGTTGCTTTTATCTTAAACTAAATATTAAAAAATATATTTCGTTTATTTATTATGAACATTTAATTTTATTAAATTCAAATATAAATTTTATTCAAATATAAAACTAAAATTAACCAAATTATTATTTCAACTTTATTATTATTCTTGCAATAAAGGCTATAACTTTATCAAATAACGGAAAGCTCAAATATGTCCCAATAAATCAGAAAATTGGTACGTTTTCTGTTACAATAATTATTTTATATTAGTTATTTCAGAATATCCAACAAATAAATAATTACTTATCCCAAAACGTTCACAATCCGCGTTGCCTCTTTCCGGCTTCTTTAATGTATGATTACTGTATGCTTCCAAATAAATAATTTCAAATATGAAAATATGTGTTATTACTGTATGTGCGAACGCACAAGTATTTGCTGCGTTCGTATTTACTATTGACCCAATTAGTTGTATAATAAATGAATTTAATATATTTAGCCGCATTGCGCCCTTGTTTTTACTCCCTGGCGTGGGGGGTCAAATGAAATTTATGATTTATCTATAGACATCCATTTTAATTTTTCTAGCATATTTAGATTCTAAGTTCCGCTATTATTATTATTATAAGTTGGAAAATTGTACATTCTTCCATTTATAGAGATATTCAATACTTTTTTTATAAACAAGATTTCTGAAAATACTTTAGAGAAAATTGAGAAAGAGAGAATCGCCCATTTTCTTCTACACTTCTTTCTTGATGGAGGGAACAAAATAAGTGTAGAAGCAAAAAAGATTGTTTTATTTAATGTATGTATGTCCATTTCAAAATCCAGTGATGTCATCTCTTTTTCTTTAAATTTAGCCTCAGCTTTCTTAATACCCTGACGCGTAAGGTAAGTAAAGGATTGCGGAGTTCTGAGATTTGCCCACGCTGAGTTCAGATTATAGCACCATTTATCACAGCAGCGCAAAATCCTATAAAAATAAGTAATGTATTACTTTGTCATTTTATGAGAAGTCTTAACTTAAAAATTCAAAAAATAATTAAATTTGTTGAGGTGATTTAATTGGCTACAGACGTACACAAACGGACACATGTAAGCGCAAATCTGTTTGCAATAAAGTCACATTAAAATCGCAGCCTTTATATAATGCCCTAAACTGCAAATCCCTTCTATTTTGTCTAATTTTGTAGCAATAACCATAAAATGAAAATACTAACAGGACATCAACAGCCAAAACAACAGTAAACAAGCGAACATAAGTATCAAAGGTATCCAAGCCACACAAATCATTAGAATAATTCCACATCCTAATATAATTAAATCAGTTTGTGGCGGCTGTTTTTATGCTTTACATTCAAATGGTTAAAGGCACTATATTCAGTTTGTTTCTTAACTTTTAACGCACTGAAGGAGGCGTAGTAGGTGTGAAAATGTATATATATTCTGGCAAATAGTGCTGTGAATATATATGCCCTGGAAAAAACAGCTCCTGAACCAATTTAGCCATATGTGTCTGCTTGTTTATCCACACGTCAGTCTGCCAAAATCGCTATTACAGAAGAACGAAAAGAGATATTCACAAGATTTGGCTTAAGTATTTTCTATTATCGAAATAAGCGAAATAGCGAAGTAAGCGAAAGTGAATAAGCGAAAACAGATGAAAATCACGCGAACTGTTATATTAGATTTTAAGGCCGATGTAGCAGTGTCGGACATTATAAATCCACCAAAAATGAGCGCGGTTCAATGTTGCTGGGAAACGAATTGTAAATGCCAAAAACTTGGCGTAACAAAGTGATGCCATTCCATGAACATTCCTTTCTTTACTACTAACATTCCTTAACTTACGTGTGGTAATTTCATTTAACTTCGTTATTAATTTTTCCTTACTACTTTATATAAACATATGACAAACTGGTTAGGAGTGGGAAAATTTTTTGAAAAATTACATAGATTAAGTTTTGTGCATCGCTTTCAGCAGAACGTAACGAAGGAAGTAATCTCACACTTCAAAAGTGAGCATACAAAAATTAAAAGAAATTTTTTGCTATGTCTACAATGCAGAAGACTGCAAAAACGTGAACAAATGGTTCCACCAATTATAGAAACTGATGCCAAGGGGGACGGCAACTTATGCCTACGCAATCACCATCATAATCTCATTATCCACGCCTCACCTTTTTTTTTCATTAATGATGTTGTTTTTGGCGACAAGTATCTAATTTTTGCTGAATGCAGAGTTTATATGAAATTAGATTTTAAATAATTCAAAAGCTCAATTTCAAATTTTGGTGTCATTTACGAGCACTGCATTAAATGTATTCAAAATTAATTTGATTAAAATTGGTGGGAGAAAACATCAGCATCTTGAATGTGCGAACAGGTTTGCAAAATCCTTTAATTAATAAGAATAGAAGTCTATAATTAAATTATATCAGTATGAGATTTAATTGGTTCCGTCTAATTCTCAATCTAGAATATTGCTCATTAACTGTTTTTAAGTTATTTCCAAAGTTTCAGAAAAAAACATTAACAATAATAATGGACGGACATTTTCGTGAATTAACTAAATAAAGAAAAGCAAAGCGTCCAGAAGGGCAACAATCTGAAATCAATGTCTGCAAAATTTTGCTTTCCGCTTGTTTATAGAATTACATCTATAGACTCAGTAAAATATAAAAAATCTTATAAATGTAAGCAAAAAGTTTAAGTGTATAAAAAAAGGTTTAAAATGCAAACAGAAGGAATTTGTTTCATTTCTTCAGGCCAATTACTAATTATTAACAGCATTATAATGTAAACTCACTGGAAGACATAGACGAAGACGTAGACGTACACGACATGAAGAAAAATTGGTATAATGTAGCTTTTTCATGTCGTCTCGTCTGGTTTCATGAGGGGATATTTTGATATTGTTGCCACATGTGAAATATGTTTAGGGATATTCGAGAAAATTTTTGAAAGTACATTGTTTCAGCTTAAAATTTTAGTAAATACTTCTTATTATTGGGTATGGCAACAATAAAGTAATAAACTTTTTGACATTTCCCAAAGAATATTAAAAAGTATTGGTGCACAATAATAAAATTGTTTGCTTGTTTGTGTAGTGTTTGCAAATAAAAGTGTTTACAGTATATTATAGAGGAAAATAAAAGAAAATTATTAGCGTCAATAACCATAAATTGTGTACAATAAAACAATTATTAATAGCATAAATAAATATTGGAATTCAAGAATGGCATTAGCAATATATATTTATCGATCTAGAATGGAACGTCATCAAGAAAGGCATATGAATATTTTAACATACTGTAGCATCCTTTAATTTTGACATATTCTGTTTTTATGGATAACACACTTCCTCATTTTATACTTTGTCTTTCTTTTTATATTACTTTAATTTTATTATCAATTTTTTTTCCTTATAAATTTATTATAATTATCACTCTTTCTTTGTTATTAATGAATACACAACCGGCAGACGCTAAAACTGGAATGAAGTAATCAGCACGAATCAATTTTGTGTTCGTCGCTTCTGACAATTATTTCGACCAAAAGTGAGTTCACATTATTCGGCGATCTGACAATCGACCCTGAATATACATAGGAAGATCCCATTTTAGACGAACTTTCGGCTTGGGAAATTTACGTCACTTTTTCGTGTTTATGTTATACCGATCTGTCAAACATGCAAAATACATAAACAAAAATTCCAAAAATTTCCAGCTTCGTGTACGTCGTACATTATAATGCTGTAAATTAAAACTTCTGTCATTTCTTCAAATTTTCTCTGAAAATCCTTTTTTCTGTCAACAAAATTTTGTCCTTATTAACTCTGTGCTCACATCCTAATGTACGGTTTCAATAAAATATAATTTAATATTCCACATTATTGAAACTTGTTTTCTCCAAGTAAATAGTTCATTTTTGGTTTAACAATAATATTGTCATAAATGCTAAATGTAATTGTGAATGTAACCTGCTGAATTGAATCTAGTCTCTTAAAAAACATGTAGTCACCGCAATCGATTTTAAGTGATTTAACCGCCGAAGGACTAAAATCTGCTTTCTTTGAATGTTTGACATTCATTGTATTTACGCTTTGTAGACAACAATAATTGTTAATATGTTTTGGATTTTGGTTTGAAGACAAACCGGTTTCGGCTATGTGCCATCTGTCTGTATTCGATCTGATGAGTTGGTCGTTGGCTGGGTTGTATTTATTGTGTACAAGCAAGCCTGTTCGGGCTGTATGGTCTGGTATCGATGTTGTTCTTTTCCACACACTGTTTGAGAGAAAACAATAACAACAATATGGTACAAGTTCACAAATTGTACGTGAGCAATTCATAAAAAACAAACAATGCTTAAAAATATTGGATAAAACAATGCACAAAAGAAAACAGGCGTCAAATAACTTTTTCATGTGTTAAATTGAGTGCCCCATCTTATTGTTGCTGATTCACTATTTATCGCCATATCAACAAATACCAGAAATTGAACCTGATGAAAAAACAACATCATGCAATTTAGTCCTTGAGAACAAATTCAAAAGTATCGAAAAAAATTTAATTATTGTTTGTGTCATCATTTCAAAAATGCATAAGCAAATCATTCATGATATATTTTCTCATTACAGTAAAAGAGGTCACGAAAAAAGCAACAACTGATTGAAATTCAAAAATGAAATAGCGTGAAAATAGCGTGAAAATAGCGTGGCAGGTGCAGGCCGCAAATATTGACCAGCTCCAATTGGAAAATCCGTTATTTGAAAAGGGATGCGTTGCGTCCTTTAAATCCTTTATTTGAAAAGGTTTGCGTTGAAAAGGAACGCGTTAATACTGAATCTAGGCACTGTGCCTTTTTTGTACCAAATAAGAAGATAGGAGATATTCCTGACAACATTCATCAGGATTTCCCTTCAATCTCTTGTAATGGCAGTTGCCAAATAACAGGAGTTATTTGTGTGTAACGAATAGAAGGGGTAAGAGTTTAACACATTATATATATATATATATATATATATATATATATATATATATATATATATATATATATATATATATATATATATATATATATATATATATATATATATATATATATATATATATATATATATATATATATATATATATATATATATATATATATATATATATATATATATATATATATATATATATATATATATATATATATATATATATATATATATATATATATATATATATATATATATATATATATATATATATATATATATATATATATATATATATATATATATATATATATATATATATATATATATATATATATATATATATATATATATATATATATATATATATATATATATATATATATATATATATATATATACTCTCTGTGTGAGCGAAATTTGAAGAGGACACGTGATAATTTGAATGAAACATTTTATTTAAAGTTTGTCGTTTAGAAAGTTATGGCGGAGACGAAACAATAATTGTGGCGTACACGCTGGTTATAAGAATTTATGTTAAATCTCTATTGCAGGCGTGGGATTACATACTTTGACCGTTCCGTATTCTCGATAGAATGTACATATAACAAGAACACTTTTTTATCATTATCTCTAATTTGTTAATGGACACACAAGTCCCACATTCAAATGAATAAAAAGAGCAACAACAAATGTAACAACAATCTAAATTTCCTATGATGAAATTTATTTTATTTGCAAAGAAATAAATCTTTGTTTTAGTTAGATAATAAAAAATATATATTCGATTTTTAATATATATTTTTGTTTTCTTTCAAAATGAGTAATTTTATGTTTTTGTTAAGTGTCTTTTTCTTTCTACTCTTTTTTTTAACAAAAGAAAATGTCCTACGAAAATATTCGACTCTACTTCAAGATTCAAGAACAAACCTCTGATTCTGACATTATTTCCCTCACTCAAAAGTCTGATTATGCTGCCCTTTCACGAACTTGGTTAATTAGAAGAAATTTGTAAAAAAGGGGGAAATGATATATCCGAACTGTGTTCCGTGTTTGTTTATCAATTTTGTGAGCGTAGCCACGAGCATGAAATAAACGTTTGTGTTAGGCTATTTTTAAATTATGTTGGATATGTTGGTGCAATGTTTGCATACATTTACTTATATTATGCACTTTATTTCTCGGTAGTCATAATTGTTTATTCCTATAACCCATAATAGTATTGTATTATATATCCCAGTATTTATTGGCCAATTAGTTACTTTCAAAAGATTAAACACTAAGAGCCTTAATCCGTAAAATGAAATGATTGAAAAAACAGCGACGCGTTCAAAATTATTGTAGTATGCAAAACTTTCGTCAGCTTCTTTAGCTTTCGTCTTGTGTTCCATATTAAGGCTCTAAATTTATAAGAAAAGCTATTGGATACTGGTATGTGATATGCAGACTCTTTTCCATCCACCATTACATTGGACATATTTTATTAATAAACATAATAAATTTCCAATTTCCAATTTTGACCCCGTTTCATAAATTTAGCATATTAAGACATTCTGTGACAGGCCACTTGCTGTCAAATATGTGGCATTTTATGCTTACTATTGATTCGACACACTTCTTTTAATTTGTGGTTAATTTGTGGTTACAAAAATAATATATTTACATTAAAATACTAAATATCCAATTAAGAAATTCTTGACTAAACGATACTGTCCAAGTGTGGAATAAGAGGGTGATGGGGTATAATGCAACTGTTCACCCGGTTAACCAGGGCCGCTTGGTTAATGGATATTTCAGAATGGCGTTTTTTTGTTGTATGGAACGGAATTCCTAGAGTTATGAGTTTTCTTCATTCATATTAGCAAATAACAATTTTTTTACAAATAGTTTACTAAAAATCGTATGCAAAATGTTTTCAAAAAATTCTAACGGCTCGTACGGGAACATCCGGAAACGACAGTGAGAAAATATTGACGCTTATATACTGTTGTGACCTGCTTTCGCAACTTTCGTCACAATTTTTCACGGCCGATTATTTTGTTCCTTATTTTCTATACAGGCGTATATACACAGGCGGTTTCATTTCGGTTATATATTTATATTTAAATTTATATTTAAATATAAATATATTTGTAACAACCACAATTGTTACAATGAGCTTAGCAGAGTAGTCTGCTAAAAACTCAACTATAGATCATAGTAACTACCGACAGTAAATAGCATAGCGTATGACATCGCACACTCAGGTGCGAAAGTACGACGGCTCGAATCTCGAACTAAACAAACATTTTTTCATAATTAAAATTAAGTTGACGAACATAACGACAAACCGGCAGACAAAAGACGGCCACACCGAAAAGTGATGTCACGATTTATCACAAACGTGTTTGTAGTGACATCACAAAACTAAAATAGGAAACTGAAAGTATTTAGCTTTTGTCAACCACCACAGCTTATAATTCACATGGTGTTTAAGAAGATATATGCACATAAGCACACCGTTGACTCAATACAATGGAGCTCCGCAAGGGTAAATTATTACCTTAGAATTTTAGCATCAAGCTTTAACTTTGGTTGTTGACTGGCTACCACGTCATTTGTCGACTGGCCGTCAAGTAAACAACTCCTGTCTAAGCCTGAATTTGCTTCAGTTCTGATTTGCGCCACGTCATTTGTCGACTGGTTGCTGCTAAAGGAGTTCCACCTTAATACATTTCACCTTTTGTTTTTTTCTGGTGGTCACGTTACCTGTCTACTGGCCGCCAGCAAAAAGGCTTTGCCTTAATTTTGATTATTTTTTTTGGTGGTCACGTTACCTGTCTACTGGCCGCCAACAAAAAGCTTTGCTTGACTCTTGTTTTTTTTTTCTGGTGGTCACGTTACCTGTCTACTGGCCGCCAGCAAAAAGGCTTTGCCTTAATTTTGATTTTTTTTTTGGTGGTCACGTTACCTGTATACTGGCCGCCAACAAAAAGCTTTGCTTGATTCTTGTTTTATCTTCTGGTGACCACGTAACCTGTCTACTGGTCTCCAGCCTTTTTTTGCCGTCCTGGTTGCCATACTGGCCTCCAGTGAATCAACTCTAGGGGCAGTCTCATAACCTGAGACTTGCATAAACCCACTCGTATATTTTAGGAAACCCTTCACCCCAGTTTGTAAGCAGCCTTCTGCTGTCAGGCATTAGACCTGCCTCTTTGTATTTTAGGCATTTCCCCTGATAAACAGATTGTACGCAGCCTTCAGCTCTCTGGCATTTGGCCAGTCTTGGAATTTGTAAAGAGCTTTTCTGCTGTCAGGCAATTGGCCTGCTATTCATTTGTGAGCAACCTTCAGTTGCAAGGCACTTTGCCTTTATGATAATTTGTAATATTTATTAAGTATCAACTGCATCATCGACCGAGCTGAGCTACCTTCGGTAGCCAGTGAATAGACTGTTGTAACTCGACAGTCGTGCGAACCGTTCTAGGTTTAATTCTATTTTAAGCAAGAAATCAGGAGGTTTGCGAGGCCCTTCTGATATGGACCCTGGGGCCGCTGAACTTACCCCAGCTGGAAAAGAAAACTCGTTACAAATGGCGCCCGAGCAGGGACCGCCTTCATCACAGGGCGGTTCCAACATAGAAGACACGAACAAGGAAGAACTCTTACCACAACAACTAAGCTTTATCTACAAACTAAAGAAAGAAGAGTTAGAAACGCAAATGGAATTGCTTGGTCTACCAACAGATGGCACCATGCGAGAAATGCGACAGCGTTTGAGCAATTTCCTAAAACTAAAACGGGAAGAAAAGAAAAGTCCAATACGTACATCGACCCCGACACCAACCATGAGCATTATGGTACCGCAAACTACCACTTCATTTGTATACCCTACAACAGCAGCTTCCATACCGGCCATGACAACTACAGAAACGAATACAGCAGCAACTAAACCGGCCATACCAGACCTAATGAACACCGTACGTAAGTGGGATGTTCATTTCAACGGCACCCGCTCCATTTTAGATTTCATTGAAAATATGGAAGAATTGGCCGATTGCTATCGTATACCGCACGATCAGCTCTTACTACCACTCAATGAATTACTAAGAGAACGTGCCAGAGATTGGTGGCGCTATAAACGAGGAGAAGTTACGTCGTGGGAACAGTTCAAAGAAGCCGCATATTAATTCTTTCTTCCACCACGCCATCTTCAACGTCTAGAAGAAGATATTATACGACGACGACAAGGTGGCAGAGAGCGTGCTAAGGATTATATAATGAGCATGATGACCATGATACGTCAGCATCCGCGTTTGAAATATGAAAACCAAATAGATAGAATATATGAAGGTTTGCGTCCCGAATATCGCCTTTACATCCGGCGTGGCGATTTTAACAACCTCGACACATTAATGGCACAAACCGACGAATATGAACACATCCGTGGCGAGGAAGCCAGAACGCAATCGCGTCCACATGTCTCGAACTGGGTAGCCAAGACACCCTACTCACGAGAAACGCATTGTTGGAAATGCAAACAGCCAGGACACACCAGAACTAATTGCACAGGGACAAGAATATTGTTCTGCTCGTTTTGCGGAGAAACTGGAATTATGACTCGCGATTGCCAGTGTCGCAACCCGCCGGCCAATGTCTCAACTCACCAGCAAAGTAACGCTAGCAGTTACGACATGTACCGCGTCCAGATAATTTGCAACAACCGACCGCTGGGAGCCATCATTGATACGGGAGCCTCGCTGACGTTCATAAGCGAAAACCAAAAAAATCTCGTACGGCACGATACTCCGGTGGTCAAAGAGAGTAAAACACTTGCGTTGACCAACAACCAATTGGTCACTATTACACAGAGCTACATCGTAACCATACAGATTGGCGCCTTGAAAGTACGGAATCCCGTGTACTTCCTACCAGGCTTGCAGGAAGACCTAATAATCGGCATGGACCTATTACCGAAGCTCAACTGCCAATTCAGCATTGCCGGACAAGCCCTTACTCCACAGGTTGGCCAATCGAATTTGCCGCATCTCCAGACTCACCAAGCAAGACGTGGAAGATGCATATACAAGATGTCAAGGATTACACTGGCTCAAATACCTCAATGTCCGACACCATTCAACAGGTTTGCATCAAACGCAAAGATAAAGCGAGACCGACAAAAAGAAGAAAAACTATCACCACAATTTCGTGAAAGCGCATCACCACCGAAAAAATACCGGCCTCCTCAACAAACACGGGTCGGCACCGCAACCCGCACTAAGGCGAAGGTTATAAGTATGGTACATGGGGAAACGGAGCCCGCAAACCGACGCGAGCTAAAGCCCGTCCTCACCCCATCACCCGTAAGACGGATCGTATCGCCTTTATTGAGACGTAAAAATGCTGTGCTGAAAGCAAAAGCCCAGCAGCGCCGTAGGCCAGAAGAAGCATTGAAGACGAGTAGTCATACCGGCCAGAAAATCGCCAGCTACCAAACCCGCACCAACACCGTCCGAACCACCTCCAACTCCATCAGCAGAATACGCCGCAAAGAATTCGTCGAAATACAGTTGGTACCGCGGCACATCAAACAACGGCGAGAAATTACAACGTGCGAAACATCACGCGTCATTCTCATTAATGACAACCGATCGCCAGTACCACCGTAAACTAAATTATGTTATAATTAAATTACAACTTTGATTTAAATTATTTACAAAAAAAATTGAATTACCTACTTGAATTAAGCTACTTGCTTCAAAAAAACCCCAACTTTAACTACTTTAAGCTACCATTAAGTAATTTTATATTCCTGAATTAACTTGAAGCTACTTATTAATTTTATATTATTAATTTTATTTATATTACCTAATTAATTTTATATTATTTTTTTTTATATTGAATTATCCTGAGCTACTCAAGCTCCCACTACCGAACATGAAATTTAAATTACTTGAGCACAGCTTGCTCTTTTCCGTTTTCCTAATCCGAAGCAGAGGTAGACTGTAACAACCACAATTGTTACAATGAGCTTAGCAGAGTAGTCTGCTAAAAACTCAACTATAGATCATAGTAACTACCGACAGTAAATAGCATAGCGTATGACATCGCACACTCAGGTGCGAAAGTACGACGGCTCGAATCTCGAACTAAACAAACATTTTTTCATAATTAAAATTAAGTTGACGAACATAACGACAAACCGGCAGACAAAAGACCGCCACACCGAAAAGTGATGTCACGATTTATCACAAACGTGTTTGTAGTGACATCACAAAACTAAAATAGGAAACTGAAAGTATTTAGCTTTTGTCAACCACCACAGCTTATAATTCACATGGTGTTTAAGAAGATATATGCACATAAGCACACCGTTGACTCAATACAATGGAGCTCCGCAAGGGTAAATTATTACCTTAGAATTTTAGCATCAAGCTTTAACTTTGGTTGTTGACTGGCTACCACGTCATTTGTCGACTGGCCGTCAAGTAAACAACTCCTGTCTAAGCCTGAATTTGCTTCAGTTCTGATTTGCGCCACGTCATTTGTCGACTGGTTGCTGCTAAAGGAGTTCCACCTTAATACATTTCACCTTTTGTTTTTTTCTGGTGGTCACGTTACCTGTCTACTGGCCGCCAGCAAAAAGGCTTTGCCTTAATTTTGATTATTTTTTTTGGTGGTCACGTTACCTGTCTACTGGCCGCCAACAAAAAGCTTTGCTTGACTCTTGTTTTTTTTTCTGGTGGTCACGTTACCTGTCTACTGGCCGCCAGCAAAAAGGCTTTGCCTTAATTTTGATTTTTTTTTTTGGTGGTCACGTTACCTGTATACTGGCCGCCAACAAAAAGCTTTGCTTGATTCTTGTTTTATCTTCTGGTGACCACGTAACCTGTCTACTGGTCTCCAGCCTTTTTTTGCCGTCCTGGTTGCCATACTGGCCTCCAGTGAATCAACTCTAGGGGCAGTCTCATAACCTGAGACTTGCATAAACCCACTCGTATATTTTAGGAAACCCTTCACCCCAGTTTGTAAGCAGCCTTCTGCTGTCAGGCATTAGACCTGCCTCTTTGTATTTTAGGCATTTCCCCTGATAAACAGATTGTACGCAGCCTTCAGCTCTCTGGCATTTGGCCAGTCTTGGAATTTGTAAAGAGCTTTTCTGCTGTCAGGCAATTGGCCTGCTATTCATTTGTGAGCAACCTTCAGTTGCAAGGCACTTTGCCTTTATGATAATTTGTAATATTTATTAAGTATCAACTGCATCATCGACCGAGCTGAGCTACCTTCGGTAGCCAGTGAATAGACTGTTGTAACTCGACAGTCGTGCGAACCGTTCTAGGTTTAATTCTATTTTAAGCAAGAAATCAGGAGGTTTGCGAGGCCCTTCTGATATGGACCCTGGGGCCGCTGAACTTACCCCAGCTGGAAAAGAAAACTCGTTACATATTTATATTTATATTTATATTTAAATTATTATATTTACATTTATAACCAGCCTGTGATGACAGAGGATATTCGTACCAAATTTCATGCTTTATTTGTCCTTTTCGACGAATTGAGGCGTGGGCTTTTTTCTAATTGAGGCGTGGGCGTGGCAGTTTCCTGATTTTACCCATTCTCAACACCACCCATCCTATGATGACAGGAAGTATTTGTGCCAAATTTCATGTCAATATCTCTATTTTTACGCCTGTACGCTTGTATGCATTTTGTCTCTAGTGGGCGGACCGCGCCCATTTTTTTGATTATATTTTCCGAGGTAGTAGACTCGTATATATAATTTCGCCTCTAAGTTCGTACTCGGAGCTGAGTTTCAATACCAACTAGCCTATAGTAACACGAAACATTCATACCAAATTTCATGATCATGGCTTCATTCGTTAAGGTATATTGGAACGAACTTCCGTCATCCCTCGTCAAATTTGGTTTGGAGACAAACCGGTTTCGGCGTTGTGCCATCTTCAGTGTCTAGTTACGTTCTTCATTCGCTTCATTCGTTCTCTTGTAATTGTGATTTCCACAGACAGACAGACAGACAGACAGGAAGACAGACAGACAGACAGACAGACGGACGGACAGGGCTAACTCCAGCCAGAATATATATACTTTTCTATATCTATTGTAGCTCCTTCACTGCGTTACAAACTTAGTATCAACGTTAATATATCCTATTTCCCTTTTTTAAATGGAATAGGATATAAAAACAACTAAGGGCCCACTAAAAAAACGGTGTAATAGTTTAAACTTTAGCAGGCCAGATGCTTTCATATCCATTGGCTTTAGTGTAAATGTATATTTCAATTATAGAAATAAAACAGGTGAAGTAACGCTAACTCCAAAGAAAGGCGTCGCAATAGACTGCTTTTACTTAATTTCCAAAATAAAGTTCCTTCATGAAGAATAATATTTTGGTTGAATTTCATTACTTATATTCCACTCGCTCTCTTCTAATGTTGTTTCTATCATAAGGTCATAATTTCGTGACTCACACTTCGATCTGATGTAACGAGCTCAAGAACAAAAGTCTACACAATTTTTACTGGCTATTGTGTAGTCGATAATTTATTCGCCTAAATTTGTTTATAGATACATTTTACCCATTTCCTATACCACTTAGTCTCTGACGCCAAAAATGTTTCATGCCGGTGATTTTATGATGTTACTTTTTTCCCTGTAATCGTGAATTTCGTTGACAGATGGATGGACAAACACAAATGGATGGACTGGTAGGGCTAACTCGACTTGAGTTGTTTCCAATTAGGTGCGGAAATTCCCATTAAATAAATTTTATGGTGTCCAAAAAAAAACGTATGTTGTGAACATTGAACAAGTAATGTCATACCAATATTAAATAAGAATACAAAGAATACGAAATATCATAAATTATGACGCTGAACAATAAAGTAATTAAAGAATAAATAGATAAGAACTGAACGCAGCCATTACTTCAATTATATGACCATAATTGTGAAACTATATTTAATGGCTTAAAGAAATATTATGTAAAATATAATGAGTTCAATATTATGAAACTTGGATATTTTTTATTGTATTAAACTGGCTATATGGTCCAATGGATAGTGGCGATATACATTTTTGTTTCCAACGCACGATTCACAGTATTGCGCGCATGCTTGTATCTGAAATTTGATCCACATTGCAGGCGTATATGACAATCCCGTACAATATATTCTCGGTATTGGAGGAACGAATTTTACTTTGCAGTGTATTTAAAAGTGAATTGTAACAGATGTAACTAGCTAGAAGCTACATTGTATGACAAATAAAAATAATATAAATTACATAAACATCTCCTTTACCTCCATCATCCGACACTGAAAAAATGTATTGAACTGGAAGACTCTACAACTAGTCTACAAAAATCGTTCCATAAATAATTTATTAATCTACCATAAGTTTTAATGCTTAATATACGTGCCCTTTAAAAAAAGAGTTTGAAAATTGTAGCTCTCTTTGAACAAGTCATACATGGCTCCAACACCACCTCAATCCCTTTCTTTTTCAAAGATAAAAGCGGCAGTATTGGTTCTACTCGATTTTGTATTGATTTATTTATTTTTGGATATTTTCGATAATTGTAGTCGAATTTTACAATTGTGTTATAACCAATTCAAACGTTCTTATCTCTTTGTTGCCATATATAAAGGCAAAGGTTGCTTGCGACAAATTTAGTACTAAAACAAATTTAAAAAGAAAACCTTGAACTCAGACATGAAAGTTGTTGCCCTCATAATTATGTTTGCGGTTAGTAATAACGCCATAATCGATAGTCTGAACGAAACCAATAGTTTAGGGCGTATTGCTAGAGGACAAGACGCAAGACCTGGACAATTTCCATACGTTGTAAGATTGGTTTCGCATCGTGAAAATGATGGCTTTTTGTGTGGAGCATCTCTCATTGGCGACAAATGGCTTCTAACAGCAGCTCATTGTTTATTTGGGTAGGTTAATTAATTCTCACTGATAAAACCATAACTGACTTTTTGTTTTATTTAACTACAGTGCGACAAGTTTCCAGGTATACCTGGGCTCCCTCACAATTAACGATGCTGAAGTAATCTATAATGTACCAATCAGTAATGTGATTATACATCCAAGCTTCGATATGAAAGATTTGTATAATGATATTGCTTTGGTAAGGATCCCGCCCACTGCCCTGTCCGATTTAATTCAAGTTATTCATCTGCCTAAAATGAAATTTTTCCCTCCAACCTACGCGGACGAAGTTGGCGTAATTAGTGGTTGGGGATATACAAATGACGATAATGTTCTACCGCGTGTATTACAATGGGGACGCGTAATGGTCTTGAAAAATGAAATGTGCGAGGATGTCACTCGTGATGAAATGTGCTCAGCCATGAGCTCAAATTGGGCGACAATATGCCAAGGTGACTCTGGTGGTCCGTTAGTTCTAGAAAGGACTGGTGAATTAATTGGAATATCATCTGCTAGTGATAAAAATTCTTGTGTATCCGGTATAACCGCCAGTTACACCCGGGTTACAAGTTACTTGGGATGGATTAAATCGATTACTGGCATCTATTATTAATAGACTAGAAACTAAATTAAAAATTTTGATCATTGAGAGACAAATAAAAACATTCCTTTAAGGAACGTTGAAATGATTTTTTAAAATTTAGGGTTATTCGTGAGATCTTATTCCCTTACATTCCCTTACGTTGTGAAATATTATACAATATTATTTCTCAGTTGTGAGTAATCTCTTTATAAATGGACTGCTATAAATGTACCGATAAAGACCGGTGTAAAATGTCGTAATATAAATGACATTGAATTATTGTTTTTCGTCGTTTATCTCTCAATTTTTTCAGAATATAAAACCAATACGTGTAACCAGAATATAAAACCAATACATGAATAGTGTACGTTTGCTAGAGAACCAATCAATCGCCACCAATTAAGCAGAATTTACACCAATCAGTCATCAAAACTGTTAAACTAATATTCAGTGTTTAAAATGTTCATGGGAATTATCTGTTTTACGAACTGGACAAAATTTACTTTATCGGATCCATTCCTTTGCTAATTTCGTTCACAATTGAGTTTCACTTTAAAGTATATCAGTTGGACATAGCGAGCACGTGCCTGGGGGATGACATAAAGACGAATATGTTACGGCACGATAACAATCTTGTATATTTCTTTTAATAAAAGTTTCGTTGTATAATGATTTTGATGAATATAAATGTCTATTTATTGTCTTTTAGGTTAAATTTCCATTACGAGATAATGCTCCAGAGGTGCCAGGTAGTTATAGATATTACTAAATACTACTTATAGTTATAGATATAGATATTACTAAAGTTATAGATATTACTAAATACTTTATAACTTTCTCTATTACTTTTAGTACTTTTTTGTTAGATATACCTTACATTACTAGATAGTACTGGTAATACACGGATCTTCATCCTGAATTTTGGTATATGTCTAATTGTTATTACGTCCTCTGATATCGCTTCTGATGTTCAAATAACGATAACCGATAAATATACGACAATCGTATTCAATTCATTGTTTCATTACGCTTATAGTTTCCAGTTTCCAACAATATCTTATCCAAGTATTTTTTTATTTGCAGATTCTGTGAGATTATTTTTATGTAGACTGGTACACAACCACTTCGTCTCCTAATTTCATTTGATATATCAAACAATACGATGCCATATAAATGTAACGAACGAGCAACTTGAACAGTATTTCAATGACCACCATGTGGAGTAAAACAATCTGCATTCATTTACAGGTATTTGCAAACAAGACTCATTAAGGTGCCTTGAATTTTTCAAATTTATCTTAATTTTTTTTAATTTTGTATTAAAATAATCTTCTGATGCTAATTCTGCATTAATGCCATTATTTATATTTCAATAAAAAATAACGTATATCGATACAATAATTGTTTCGGTTTTATGATTACATCGCTTATAACCTTTTAAAGGGTTTCCCAATAAGAGTCGATATAGAAATGGAATAAAACAAGCTGGAATAAAACAAAGCTTCGAACATTACTTGATTACATTTCAATTTGTGGGCGCGTTGTTTTGATTATGGAAAATATTGAAGAAATTAAAATTGCGTTAGTTTCTTCATTCCGTATGAAGATGCATACATAGTAAAATCGATTAAAAAACTGTAGAACGATTGGAAGTTGGCAAATCCCGTCGAAGAAGCTGCTGGTTTAAAAACTGGCGAAAAGAAACGATTCAAATAGAGCCTTGAGGTTCTGATAAACAGCATCCAAGTGTGATAAATATTCTTCTGAAATTATTTGCGAATGTCAGAGAAATGTGCTAAATTTCTGAATTTGGTCCAAACCGTTTTGCAGAAGGCTGAAATACATATGAGAAACCTTGCACCACCGGATGAGCAGCTGTCCGCAACATTGCGATATTTATCCACAGGAGAATACTGCGTAAGCTTGGAATACCAAATCACATTATCAAATGCAATCCTAGTTATTTTTTAATTTTTATTAGGTACTTAGTTATTTTTAATCAGCTATTTTTATTTTTATATTGATCAATGTTAGGCTTGCCTTAGAATTTGATGCACTGTTCCATTTCTTTCCTCCAAAATGCACTGAAAGTGTAAATATTTGTAAACACAGTATTTTAATGCAAAAGTCATCGAAAATTGTAAAATAATAGGAAAGAATGATTGACTCTAATATACAATATAATAAGATTTTTTCTTAATTCTAGCAAAAATAATATAGCTATGTATGCAGTCCTAGCAACAGCCTTGATCGAATAATCCATCCTCAAAATTCATAATGGTCTTTTCTAAATACAATACAAATGCATGCCTGACTTCAGTCATAATATTCTGTTTTGTCGATACGACAACCCGCCGTTTGGTGTCCCCAGTAAATATCAAGGGACATAAGTGCCGCACAAGGGACAAATTCATTCGTTGATAGTCCACAGTTCATTCCGTCGTTGTGACGGTAAAACAATCACAAATTTGACGTCCCCCGCGACAAATGTTCACTGTGTGAGTACGGCATTACTGATATATTTAATTTTTCTGTTTCTCTCTCTCTCCTTTCTTGCTCTTGCCATCAGAAAAATATTGCCTGTTTTCTTACGATGGAATTAAGAGACTTTTGCGTAGTTGTAGACTTGGATATTTTCACTATATTTAGTATACAAAACGTATAAAATTTAAAACTATTTTAGTTATTTCCAAGTCAATTAGGGTTTTCCCAATACGAAATGAATTATGTAAAAGTTCTCGAAAGTGAAAAAACCGAATACTTACCAAGAGCTTTTATTTGTAAGGCTTTTAATAAGCTGGTCGCCTACAATGAAGTTTTTAAGTACATCGGAGGATGCACGGTCTACTACAAATATGAACCAATTCTGGACGCGGGCGAGATTATCCTTTAAAGCCTTCCATCCCTTAATAAGAACATCCTGACATCCAGCCGGTGGAAAGTTATCATTGTTCGAGCTTAGGTAGTTCTAAGAATAAATTCCTTACTTATATTAATTGATTACAAATATAAATTTGACTTGGAATAATAACTTAAAATTGAGAATCTATTCTAATTCTTTTTCTTTAAATGTGCTGAATTACTCTATAGGATCCACATAATGTTGTAAACAAAATTAAAAGAAAAAAGTATATTTTAAAAGTGATTATATAAAGGGAAATTGTCCACGCGGAGGAAGGTGGTGTATGCAAATTGAATAGAAGAATGAAATGATAAAATGAAAATGACTGATCTACCCTATAAGAGCTCGCCATGAGTTCTTATCCAAACGAAAATTTAGCTGGTCGACAATTAATGAACAGCTCGTATCTCAATCTAACCGAGGTATAAAAGTATTATCAACACCTGACGGCGTGTTGCGAAGACTAGCTTTGCTAACACATCAAGTTAAGATGCATTAAAATGATCAGGCTTCGTATATGTTAGAAATTTTATCGGCAAACGAAGGGGGTGAAATGCAATGGCAATAATAATTATGATTGATCATATAAAATAATTGAAGGAAAGAAATAGAGAGAGTGTCAAAGAAAGAATGGAAAAGAAATGGCGTAGGCCGTGAGCGCAAGTGGTATTTTTTTTAATTTATATGGTACTGTGAAAGAGAAAATGAGGATGTTTACATATGTATCTGGAATTACTTCCCCTCCTAAGGCATTCGTCTGCTCATTAAAGGGATACTGCATCACCTTGATGATGATGATTATGATAAGGGCTGCGTGATATCCTCGGACTACACGCCTGCAATGTTTCGTTTGATTCGTACTTCATTTGATTTATCTTGAGGCTGTAAACAAAATAATGAAAACAAACAATCTCGGACCGGAAACTGTTACTATGTGATCTTGCATAGTAACAAAATTGGGTTGGTGCGTGTGCTTTCTCCTTGGCTTCCGCAACAGTAATATTTTCGCCGTGTCAAAAGATAAAGAGCTCTAGAACAGTTATGCAGTTGAATTTGCCGGATGCTGAATTCGAAGGATGCTAACTTCACACCGGTTGAATCTTTGCTTTAATTAGATAATAAATAATATATATTCAATTCTTAATATTTGTGAAAAGGTGCAGAGCAATCCTAAAAGGCAGTCAATGGTGTTCTAGAGGAAGAAGAAAGATTTTCAAGTTATTCTTAATCTACAGTTAACTTATAGCAGTAGCCTTTTCAGTTTTTGCAATAAGATCACTTTGGAAATTGTCAAAGTTATCATTTGGAATTAACGAAGTTGTCACTAGATGTTGAATAAAAAGCTGAAGCTTGTTCAAGATAGGAGTTGCCAAGTGTTTTATTTATTGGGCATTTAATTAAAGAAAGGAAATAGAGGCGCAAAATGTGATGATGTAGGGTAGACGGAAAGCAGCAGACGAGATGGGGTGAGATATGGTACGGTATGGTGCATTCGTGTAATGGTCAATGGCTGGCAGGTATTACGTTAATGATTTTAGATTAATTACTCAATATGTGTTTCAGAATATCAAAATTATGTTTAAAGATGGAAAAAATAAAACAAAGTTAACATCGGCCTGACCGAAACTTGTATAATTTACATCCGTGATGTTCATAGAGTTAACAACTTCTTAGGCTGTAAGTTTCAAGTGTATTTGAAAAGCTATGAAACTGTATTTAACTATGACCTCACATAGTGGCTCACATCTTGCTAAACCAGATAAACTGGTTAGTTTTAGCCCATTTTCAACAACAAATGGCCTGCAGGGAGCAAAATATTGGTGGAAGATTTCATTCTTATTCGCAATTTTTTTTCATAGAGGCATTCCACGACCGTTTGCACCAACACGTTTCCAACAAGATCGCTTTTTTTCACGAGTTTGAGAATTTCATCTGAGAAATTGAACTATAAACACGAATCAGTCCACATTTAAAACGAAAGGCGCAAACTTTTTCTTATCCGACTTTGTCCCTTTTCAATCCCAGTTAACTTACCATAATAGAATATTCGTAACAAATTTCGGTATTTTGTAATTAGGCGGGCAGATAGACAAACCGACAAGCAGATAAACAGCTAAACTGCTAGAATAGTCTCATTTTGGAGAATACCAAAGCACGTAGTCAAGGTCCAAGGATTTTCGAAATGGTTTTGAAGTAAAATTTACTTCACTTAAACCATTCTGCGTACCATCTACGTTGACTATATTTGTTGAAAATTTTAATACTATTGACATATACGGTCAAGGGATTCTAGAACACATCTACAGATTCTGGGTCATGTTCAAAATCGTGCAATCAAACGTAAAGGAGATGCACAGTAAGTTGTCCAATTTGATGAACCCTTAGAGTGTTGTCGAAGTGTTATTTTATTGTTAATTGTTTAGTAGGTGACCTACAGAGTTGGCCAAACTGGCGTCATCGAATCAGATATTTCACAGATCAAAGCGGCTATCCCAAACGACTCAGTACTTTCTCGTCTCGAAGCCGGTTTCTTTAAACAAGAAACATAAGAGGAACGTGAACAGATAGCGGAACCAGAAAGAAAAGTTGTTGGAAAGAGTTTCTTGCTTTCTTCTAATACAATATTAAAATATATAAGAATTATGAAGGGGTCATCATGGAGTCTCGAACGAGCTCTTTTCATTTCCAAGGCTCAAATGAAAACGGTTGATTACTGAGTTCTGAATCGCTTTCGTTCGTATATTCTGCTGTTTTCCTTTTCTGGCTCTTCACAGATTATCAACATGAGAATTTCTACCGCGCCCAAAATATTCACTGTTCGCCGCTTTGCCGCCGTTTATTTTACTGTCGCATGGAAAGAAAAAATATATTGAACAGCAAAAGAAAAATTTGATATATTACTGCCTTTTCGTTTGTATTTCACGGCAAAATCTGTTGTGCCATATTTAGAGAAATAATTAAAACAAAATGAGCGATCAGCGCTCGAACGTCAATTCAATAACGACCTCCATAAATTCGCTTCCTGCGTCTTATCCTTCCGCTAGCAGCGGGATCAGTGTACTTGAGTGCAGAAAATGTATTGAGCAATTTTGTAATGTATCGTTATGAACAAAAATAATTTTTATATGTTCATTCTTCTCTTTCTTTCTATTTCCATTAATTCTTACGCTTCGCCCCCAAACGTACTTTTTTGATTTCGGGTTAACAGAAATTGTCGTTTGGGTGATGGGATTGCTGAGTAATAAATTGTTGGATTAGGAACCTCTTAAGTGCAATTTCGAGTTGAAAAGATATATTATGAAGCGAGATGCGTATTTATATCGATTTTTTTTTAGGAAATGAACATCTTTATTAGATTACTGAGGAAACGAATATTTTATGTTGACATAAATAAAATCTTAGTGAAAAACTTTTCGCTTTTATACTGATTTTTGTTTTACTTAATTAATTTTTGTTTTATTTATATAATATTTTGTATCTAGTATTTAATTGCAATGAATTCGTGTTTTGTAAAATAAATTAAAATAACTAATTTAGCTAGTGAACACCATGCAATATTCAATAATTGGAAAATAAGTCGTCTTCACGACTTCTTTTAAACTCCGCGAAATCTATTTAATATCGAAATTATCGGTCTTTTGTAGTTTCAGGGTATAAAAGACAAAAAGTCAGGCAAAGAGTTATGGCTTTTTTAAAAAGTGTAACGGCTTTTATAGGAAATTATTTAACTTTTAGTGGTGAGAAATGTTTTGGCAACGTTTACAAATATTAGACTCCGATTTATCTCAAAAGAAAAATTAGTGTAGTATGCGAATATTTAAAATATTTGAGATATAAGTCTGAAGTAACCTCACCTCTGTATTAAGTAATATTGTTTTTAAAGTAACCCTCTAAACAGAAACCAAAACACTTTTTTAAAAGAAACAGTTTGAACATTTAAAAACATGTGTCATCCTTTGCTTTATTTTGTTTAAGTTTAGTTTTAAATTTGTTCTATTCTTGTTTCGGTTTGAACTTTTCTTTGGTACACTCTCGTTTACGCTCTTTCTTTTATTTTTGACGGTATGTGAATTTTTTATATTCCCTACCTCCGAAAACAGTCACTCATTTCTCTTTGCAGAAGCGAATCCACAAATCCTAGCTTTTAATTAAAAGGCTGTGAAAACACATGAGTTTGAAAAACATATGCATACATATGTATTCATCGACACAAACACTTAAACACATATTGTACGTCGAGAACAAAAATAATTGCATCATAATGTAAAAGGTCTATTGTCTTTCAAATACAAAACTGAATTACGCACAGCTTGAGAGAGAAATAGCCATCCAGGAACGAATCACAGGAAACATGGAAACAATTAAACTTTATTTTCAATGGGACTTTTTCGCTCTGTCAGTTATCGCTAGAAGATAGTTAGTTAACGGAGTTGCTAAGAATAATATTAAGAATTCATTCTCTCAGCCTTTATAATATTTGATATTTCGATAGCTTTTTACTAAAAAGTTAACAGTAAGTAATTGAAAAAGTATAAGAAAAAGTGAATAAACTAATGCAAATAAAAACTTAATAAAAATATTTTAAATAATTGTCAAAACATCTTTTACTGAGCTTTCATTAGCACTTAAAAATATAAGAGTTGATACTTTTTATTTGTAGTAAAACTAATACGGCAGTACGGATTTCAGTAGACATTGACATTAATTAATTTCAATAGACATGACTCTTAAATGTAAATTTTTTCCGAAAAAAGGGAATTTTCAATGAAAATGAAGTGTCTCCCGTTATATCTCTTCAATGGAGGTTAACTCATAACCTGTGCAACCTTTTAATCATTTATCACTCACACACAATAAAAAACACAAACATTAACAAAGGTCACACATAATAGAATTTAAATTTAAATATGTCAATTTGGAATTTTGACATAATAATTTTATTTAGCAATATATATCTCGTTCTACCACACCAGAGGTAGAAATAGGCAAAGATATATGTTTTTTTCGAGCTTCGAATCAGGGAAGTAAACTGATCACTCAGAAATTTAGGCTGGCTTATGTGATATTCGCAACAATTTCAATGTAACAAACCCGACACCTATGCAAACCAGTTTTATGTGAACAAGCTGTTAGTAGGGCTAATACTTTATTGATGAGCTTTATCTCAATAACTAAAAATTTAACATTAAATTAGGGTATTTGGATGATGCACCCAAACTTTGTCCTTTATATAACACATTAGTCAAATTAAAACATATATCAATTATTTTGGTTTTGAAGAGTTCGAAGGACTTATTTGTGATTTTAAATGTAGTTATATTTAAGATTAAAATTCTCATGTTAATTGCAAACCCGAGGGGATATTAGTTCACTTCTTCCTTTCGTAACGAACTAAAGGAAGGGTCGTATTGAAAAGTGTATACGATCTTGCTCAGAATCATCTCCGAATTCGGACTCTGTTGGTCTGTCTGTCTGCCTGTTTGTTTGACAGCTTGACTTCCTGTTTACCCGTCTGTCTGCCTAGGCGTGTGCCTTCTATATGTGGGTCTGTCTGTCTGTCCGACTACCTGTCTGCCTGTTGCTTGCTTGCCTTTCAGTCCTTCTACCTATCTGTCTGCTAGTTTTTCTGACTAAATGTCTGTCTAACTGCCTAACTGTCTGTCCGACCGCCTGTCTTTCGATCTGACTGTCTGTCTGGCGCTTTATATGTCTACTTCGTACCAAAAATGTTTGATTTCTTTCAGTTAATTTAAATACATCCTATCAATTATGATTAGTTTTGATTATCCTGCGATTCCTATTTCGATGATTATGATTAGTGATTAGGGGACACTTTAATTCATTTTTACTTTCGTTTTTATTTCTGTCCTCACTAACATTATTTAACGCAGGTCTGATTACGTCTTTCATTACAGAAAATCATGAAATGCATTTTGCTCAATTTGGTACAGATCGGTTTTTTCTAATCCTAGAATCCGTTGCATACGACTGTGTTTTTTCATTCCTTAAGACAGGATGAAAATATTCCTGTTCTGTTGTGACCACAGCAGATTTTTGCATATTTTGTTTCGTCCGGACTACAATGTAGGTAGCGATTAACAAAAGTCTCTCTTTCTCGCTCCTGCATCTCAATTTGCTTTTCCTGCTTTTTATCTATCTGACTGCCATAACGTATGAACGAAAACTCATTTCCGAACGTATGCTGTTTATTTTACTAAATATGTTGCACATTCCAAGCAGCGGATTCGTGTGTGAGTATGGGCGATACTCGCACATATTTATCAATTTTGAAGAATGTATTAGAAATACAAGGAAATACAAGGAAATTAAATCAGGATATTAATAATGGTCCTCACTCACGTACACAAATCTCGCTTCATGCAGGAGCACTTATTTGCGTAATAACCATCTACTGTTTGTAGAAATCTAGATGAAGTCATGCGTATCGGAGGTTTTGTAGAAAAACTTGCAAAATTGCAAATTATATTTCTCACAAAAGTTGACATCACAAAACACCTGGTGTTTTAACAAACACGGTGCAAATACAACTTGAGATTCTGTTTAATAATCTGGGATTAAATATCTCAACAAAACAAACCTGTGACAAAATTAGTTTTACAAAACTAATAAACGACAAAATCTCGACATAACACCAAAGTTAAAATTGTGAAATTTTTGCATCAAAATTAAACTTTTGCAAATTCGACTCACATAAACTACAAAACCCTCGTACAGGAAAATTGTATTAAAAATTTGTTTTCATACGAACGCTTGTTCTTTTCTGAGTAAAAGAGAAAGATATTCTGATTGTTTACAAGGTAAAACGATATGCTAATAAAAAACTAATATATTTTAATGTCAAACGATAAATATAATGAACATCTTTGTTAACCTTTTCATCTTTTCATCTTTTTATGATAAAATATTAAAAAATATAATTTAAAGAAGCATTACTTATTATTATGGGTGTTGAAGTTGGTGATAAAAGAAAAGAGATGTAAACTAAAGGATCGTAAACTTTTAAGCATAACTTCAAATTGTATTGAAGCTCTTGATTAATGTGAAGTAAAAAAGTCAAATTGACGAAAGGCAATTCCAACTCAAAAGCAGCAACTAAACGCTTTAGTGCGCGAATAAATACACAAATAAAATATTTTTAGTGAAATTCATAAAAATCATTTTAAACATTTCTGCCTTTATTGGGAGACATACTACTATATTTTAGAGATATAAAGAACAAAAAAAGAAAGTTTTTCTCGAATACAGATCTTCATTTCCTTAGCTGAAAAAATTAAGAACTTTGCAAAGTGTTGTTTAAGTAAGCGTTCCGCAAATTCAGCAGTCATTACTTAAAATATTTTATCACTTAATAATTTCTACTATCATTACTAGTATACTCTTGTAGTTTACTAATATGGAGAGAAAAGGAAGGAATGCATAAGCCTCATAAATATTATTTGCCTTTTGTGATGTCACACCGGAAACGTGTGCTGTTATCTAAGTTTGAAATGTACAAGAAGAAATTTTCAGTATGAAACGCTCTTTGGTTTTGAAACATACACAAAGAGTTTTCCAACGAATCCTTTTTCAAAGTCTTCTCAGAAAATGTGTGGGCTACTGCAAAACCCGAAACGTGTGTGGAGGAAAAGGGAAACATGAAGGAAATGTCCTGTGTTGAAGCCTTAAACAGGAAAAATAAAATCACTCAAAGATCTTATGCAATTGTTGGACTTAATTTGAGAAGCCTTTAACAAAAGTTGAGAAGAGTATTCTAGGTGAAGACTTTATTAATGAAATCGCAAGGACTTATTGAACGTATTTAATGTATTTTTATTATCAGATAAGAGTCACCGTTTTTTCCAAATCATCTTCTCTTCTTCATCTTGAAGATTGTTTTTCATCGTGTAACTTCATTTTTCGTTCGTATGGTAAAGACAGAGAGTGAATATTTGAAGAAAATTGAAAACCTCTTTCCTTTCTCTCTTAAGGCCTGCATTGATTTAGTTTTTTGTCAACAAATGATGTCTTTATTAATGAAGCAAATATTTGTAAAGGTAAAATTTTGGATGGATTAGATATTTTTTTGAACAATTTTCGTCTTAATTACGGATTGTTTGCTGAATCCAATGGCATACTTTCAAAAATGTAGATATTTATAATTTATGTTTTCCAAGACTCAAGTATTTATATCCTCCCACTTCCTCAGAATATTCTTTTCTGAAAAATAAAGATAATTACACACAAACTTTGCAAACAAGGTATATAAAGTAGTGTTGAAGTATTATTTGTTTTTTAAGATGATAAAATTTAAGATGGTAAATTATTGTATAATTCCTGGCATTTTAAGAGCTGCATAACTTGAAAAAAACTAATGTGATAATTAGGTATTAATATTAGTCATTGTCCCGAATTATTTCTAAATATCGTCCAGGGCACTAATAACGGAGCTTTATTTACAATAAAGTGTGTTTAACTGTACACGTACATCTGAAGATTTTAATGCTCTACGTCTATTAAATCTGTTATTCTCAAGACAGTCACAGCAAAAGCAGCACTATGAATCATAACAACCTACAACAAACTTACTGTAAGAAGTTATCAAAAGTATTCATTGATAACAACCAACTAACATCAGACTGCGAGTGTTTTGTCACCTTGTCTGTAGCGTACCAACCAGCATCAGCTCTATGATAATATTGTTAATAGTTTAATTGCGGTTGTCTATCCACAGTATTTCATTCAATTTTGCTGCAGGGTGTCATAGATAGTGCCTCAATATGTATGGAAATTTATATGCAAACTTGGTTGTTGGTACTAATAACGCATTCAGCAAATGTAAGTTTGGAATTCTACGTAAAATTAAAACGCAAGTTTCAACCCAGTTACAATTACTTGTAATTCGTAATATTTAATTACGTCAAATTTCAGAAAGATCAAAATAAATCCAATAGATTTTAAGTAAACACTCGTTTGGATGGCTATCACATACAGTAATGCACTTAATTATAAAAAGAAAAACACAACAACCTTGTAAATATCATGTATAATGTCTGTGGTCCAAAAAATCTTAAAATATAGGCATCAAACCGTTTTTTGAGGTGGCGTAATATAAGCTATCGAGCTATTCGATAGTTGTACAATATTCACTTATTCGATATTTCATCCTTCAACGAGTTAAACGAATGACCATTTCAACGACCATTCCACCATTCAAAGAATCTGCCTCCCAGGATTAGTAATTACTAGAAACTATCAAATAATTCAAATATTCGTTAGTTCTTATTAAGTAAATCGTCCAGCGAGTGAAGGGCGATTCCTAATTAATCAACAAAGACCAACGAGTTAGTTAATTTTGTTGGAAACGTATAAACTGAACTCGAATCGGTAGAGTGAATGAACGAGTGAAAAAAATCGATTGTTGAAGCCATTCAGTTACTAGCTATCTATAGTCGATAGTTCGTAAAAGTAACTAACATCATATTCCGTTAGTACCAATCGAAGCTAGAATAGATACAACAACTGATAGGAGATAACAGTTGGTCTCCTACATGTGGATACATAAACAAAACTGATGATGAAAAATATATGTCGCACACAAAAGGTTTAGGGAAGGAAAATGAAATTTGAAAAATTGTTGTTTAAACCCAAATTAGAATTTTCATAAAATATTTATTTTTAATTGTTACGATTTAGTGTATATTCGTTTCTAACTTGAATTAAAATTAATCCCACAGAATGTTCTACCCGACTTTTCGAGGAATTTAACCTCGTTGTTCTTCACAAAAATATCGATTTAGTTTTTGGAATTGTAGACCAAAGTGAGGCTGAAATTTGAAGATAAATTTGAAAAGATCAATCGTCTAAAAGTAACTTAATGTTAAAATATGGAAAGGTTTTAGTGATCTCTGTAATTTTGATACCTCAGATAAGTATTGTTTCCATTATATGGTAATCACCACAAAAAGTAGAAGAGAATTGAAGACAAGTCTAGACTAATTTAATGATGGTGGCGATGTAGAAATGAATCCGTAGATCAATGCTCAGATTCATAAGCTTCATATATAATATGATTTTATTTTGAGCATGGTTCGATTTATATATCTCTTTGTGTGTACGTGTAGTTAAAAAATGCTTGCATACGCAAATCAAAAGCGCTTGCATATGACAATTTTCGGCTCCGGCGAAGCTTTCCGTGAGCAGGACGCTGCCTTCACTTCTAACAGTATGTTGATAAAATTTCTCAGTAAATAAAATCCTGGGTTCGCTGCTAGAAATGTTCCTGTATAAAGTATCCCCGTATTACTTTTTGTTCACTAGACTTTAAATAAAAAATAAGGTTTTTGTGGTATCGGAATTTTGTCTTTCAAGCTTTCGCCGCTCCAGGATTTTGTCGTTTCGAGATTTTGTTTAACTAGTAGTATATATACATAGTCGTACAATTCTGAGCCAAAAATGAAAATTCCTTCCACATTTATAATGCTAAAACCCTTATTCCTCTACCCGTCAACAGTTTCAAAAAATTCCTTTTAAATTTTAAGTTAAAGGAATTACTCTTTCTTAATTTTTGAGAATAATTCACTTACTAAAATAAATGTGGCAGCATTTGGTTTCTTTTTTCGCTTATGCATTTCGAATTGTAATGGAGAAGAAAAAGGACGATATTACCTATCGCTTATCGCTACAGCATTTCTTAAAACAATGTTTACAAAACCCATTAAGGATATTTACTTATTATAATGTTTACAAAATTGCGATTTGTCTCCAAATGGGATGGAATGAAAACTGTAAAAGGCGGAAGAGGAGTCACAAAATAAGAAACTCATTTCAGGTGGAACCACAGGGTTATCTTTGAGTTTATTTATGAAAATTGTCTTCATACTGAAGTTTAGTATATATAGGATATATAATAAACAATTTTTACATAGAGTTAAGCCCAAATAAATTATGCTTCCTTTCCTGAAGTCCGACTGAAGCAACTTTTTCACTGAAAAATAAGGAAAGCAACGAGCTCGAGTGTTCCCCATGGTAACTTTTAAAATCTGGCATCTCTGTGAAGGGGATTTTTCGCGTTACTAAATTAAATTTTTGCTACAGAGAAGAACGCACGACGGTAAATAAAAACTTTTCCGTGTTTATAAACGCAAATGGGCGTTTAACGAGATGCTGTGCGTACCCGAGGGTGAAGAGAGTATAGTTTTTTGCCTGTAATAAAGATTCTGCTTATACTTTGTAACAAGATCTGTCCCTACTTCACCATCTTAATAAAAATAAAACCTTCAACAACATAAAGATGAAAGCGAGGAGCTAAAAATCAAGTCCGGGATGTCTGTTGTGAGTAAAAGGTGAAAACGAAATAAAAACGTAAAACGTTAAGAGGAAATATGTAAGGAAGGAAAAAAGTAAAGCTATCTCTTCTTTAAAACCGATCGTAGAATAGAAATGGAAACGGAAATAGGATTACTATATAGTATGGAATTATTTATGAAATTAGTATTTATCAGATGATATTGTGTTAAAATATTTACATCAAGAAAACGTAAAGACGAAACTGGAATTGTTTAGACTTCCCTTTTTCTCAGTTTGATAGGTCTGCACAATGTAAATGCGAAAGAAGTGACAAAACTTTCCCAGGACGAAAATTCGTTTCTTTGTTTGTATTTTCACATACCCCATCATGATTTATGTAACGTTTCCACAATCGCCAATACAAACCGCTATCGCCCATTAATTCCTTTGCCGCAATGGGGATTATAATTTACTGCATATTGGACGTATTATTTTGTTAGAAGTAAAAGATGAGTGTGTAGGAGAAGAAGGCAGAGTAGAAGCAGGAAACAATCTAGAAAACGGAGAATGTAAATAGTACTTAAAATTAATACTTATGTTCCGCATAAATACAAATTAATCTACGAACTGAATATTAAAGAAAATATCCAATGTTTGGGGATAACACATAGTTTGCCAGTTGACCGGGAGCTTGATAACCGAAGTACTTTTATGTGCGACCATAAGCCACGTGTATCTGATAGTAATTTGGTATTCATTTTTCTCCTAACGCTCTCTAAGGCTTATAAATATATCTGTTTCTGTTGTTCAAATATCTGTTCATTTATTCTCTTCTTATGCTAATCTTTCCTAACCTTCTTCCGTCACACATTTCCTCTTTCCTTCATTACTAAGTCCTCTCCTTTCTTTTCTCTATCCTCTATTATTTTGTTTGTTATCAGAATCATCATCGTTCTATGGTCTTTGGTTATTAGCCATCATCCTGACACATGTGAAGCCACAGCTTATCGTGTCAATCAATTTGACTTGATGTGTTAAAACTGGCTTTGCAGCAAAATGATCAAACACGGATTATATTTTTCGGGGTAACCCTGTCAATTGGAAATCTTTTAATTTTTGCAAAGTATTTCCAGCGGCTCAATACAGTTCCAGGACTTTGCCAGATTGCGATATAAACTGTTCGTTAGTTGTCGGATTTGCCGATGCATTGTTTTTGATAGGATGTCGTGAACAACTTTCTACCGGACAGGCGATTTGTTTTCATTTTGCTAGCACGCATTTTGTTTTCATTTTGTTATGCTTTAACTCCGAGTTGCCAATGGTCGCGTCAAACATTCACTTTTAGAAATAATCGGGCTTTGCAGTTAATTTACTCCTAAGGCTCAGCAATTGCCATATACCGTTTATGTACCCTGAATTTTAGCTCTGAACCCTAAAATGTAACGAAATGCAAAATGAGTGGAAAAGGGCCTAATGGACGATCTAGGACGGTGGACGGATTTCTTTTATGTAGTTCTTGTGTTTGTTATCAATAAACGTAAGCGAGGAATTTATTATTATTCGTAAATATATCAACACGCTCAAAGATAAGCCGCCACCTGATGGGCGGTACGATATTATTGCCCGATGGCTTTTAAAGAAAATTGCGGCCGTTTGCAGAATTTGTTTGTAAATTTGCTTGTGGGATTTTTGATATCCCGCAAATCTTGCAATAGGCTTGGAATTTTTTGAAAAAAGTAGTTACCTAAATTAATTCTAATTTTAGGAAGTCAAAGTCAAAATTAATAACAATATCAGAGCCTAAAAACACGCAAAGGTTCCTCAAACTGCATTATTAGAAGGTGAGTGATATTTTTTCACTTATAAAGAGAGAAAATAGTAAAGGAAGAATAATGTGTCAGGATAGGATATAAATTTGATTACATTTGAAGGCTAGTGTCTGTGATACCAATTTTATTTTAAAATGATTAAACACATTAAGGCGCTAAACCTTAAAATTAAAAGTTTTGAAAGAAGTTAATTAAAGGTTAAAGGAATTAAGGAATAGAGCATAAGCATTTCGTGAAGGAAAGACTACCATTTGTAGATTGAAAGCAATGGAAATAAGAAAAAGAAATTAATATAAATAAAATTATTTTTATATTAATTTTTATGTTAAATATTAATTTTTATTAAACAGGTAACGAAATAAGGTAAGGAGGCAGTGTAATGAAATATATATTACGTAAAACTATTACATTATAGTCTACTTTGCACAAAGAGCATTAAAATTTTTAAAAATTTTATAAAAAATTAAAAAAAAAATAAACAATTTAGTTTGAAAATAAATGAATAATCACATAGATGAACAATAAATAATACTATATAAAAGCAAATTCTTTTCCAAGTACGGCAAAATCATTTGATTTCGAAATAGTTTTCTGTCCTTTTTTATCTCCTACGACTCTAAAATCATTACCATTAATAATTTCTGTTACTGAAATGAAATTTCTGTTAAAGAAATGAAATTGCTTTAAATGACAACTTGTAAGCTCCTTAGGCAAAGAAACATGACATGGCAAGGACCTTTTAAAGTAACCTACACTCGTTATTCTCATTCATTCTGCCTGCGAGAGGCTGACATATGGAAAATTGCATTCACTCCATTTTTAATTAATTTTCACGAAGTTTTAATTACTTTTCTGCAATACTTTGATTAATTTATAAAAAAATTGGCAAACGAGTCTCATCATCAATAAGCAGACGAGAATAAAAAAATTGGGGCAGATCATGAGGAAACGACGTAAAAAAGACAGTTTATTGTAACCAAAAAGTTTAATGAAAAGATTCTCAGCTTGCAGACTGTGCAAATTTATTTTTTCCTACTTTTTAATTTATACGAAGTGCGAATTCATTTCGTGCCTGCGGAGTGAACGGGTGCCTGGGTAAACCATAGTTATCCGACCATAGTCAGATATTTGTGTCAGCTGGCTGGGTGAAGCCGCCTTTTGTGGTTGTGTGGCTGAGTCATTATAAAGTACTAGTCCCACCACTGGCTTTGTTTCTAAACTTTGCTTCAAACAGCACATTAAATGCACTTGAGTTAAATTAGATTAATTTTTATGGTCAGCCGTATTACGTCGGCTCAGGACAGGTCTATTTGTTAGGTGTGAATGAACGCTTGCAATAAGTGACCGAATAAATTCTTTGACTAGCGCCTGAGTTTCGGGCAATATCGGTCTGTGAACGTTTTTAATAATTTTGCGGTACGTTTAGAAATATGAAGTCAAAGGCAAAGAAAATATTACCACAAAATTATTATACTGTATAAAGGGTATTCACCCAATTGTTCTGATGGCGTGTGATCTCCTGATTTCTCGTCTTTTAATGCTAAGTTAAAGTTTCTAGGGCTGAAATATTATTGGTATTTTGATCGATGTACTGTCTCTCTACTACAGGAATCTACTAAAAAAAGTAAAGGGATTGATTGGAATTGATCAAAACCGGTTCGCTTTTATATTTCACGGCTATGGAACATTTAATCTTATTTGAAGCCTTGATATACCCAGGTTAGGATCGCGTGCACGAATACAGTTGCACGTAGGTATAAAATTGTTAGGTACACAAATTGGACGAATGGCATATTTTCTGTGCTCTTTTATTATTCATATGCACTAGACACGGTGCGTGAATGCATTGCGGCTGATCTTGGAATTAATCAATAAACTTCTAAGAACGAGGCGTGTAATAACGGCGGTCTAATGAGAATTTCATTCATTCGCATAAAAACACTCATGGGAATGCCATTATTACCGCACGATTATATACCCTCACTAAAACACGCGCGCATAATTTTGGACTAAAGTATTTAAAGTGTATTACGGTTTCCTACTGCGTTGTTGGTTCGTAGAAATTAAACATAACCTAAAATAAACATTATATTATTTTTACAGTATTTGTATGTGAACAGAAAAGTGGGCGGAATATGCTGTGGTTGGGGGAGGCATGTGCTGGGAGTTTCTCGCGGTTTTCAAAAATCCCATCAACATCTTGCGTCTTGCATCTCGCAGCGCTTTTATGGTTTATACGTTTTTTTCTTTTCCCTGCCCTCGTAACCTTTTGTGTAGCAAGGGTTAATATATGGTAAAATTACTTTTTCTGACACTGGACTTTTTTTCCAAAAACACCTCCTCATTTTCGCCTCTCGGAAATTTCAAGATATTCTCACTGAAAATAATAATCAGGATTTTTGAAAACGAATCCAAACCACGGCGGCATTTTATCTCTTTTATTTTCGTTCATTATTCTAAAGCCTGATTTCGCATGCGGTTATGGTTTTTACTAACGTCTTCCACTCGTTCCCTCTCCCCGATTAATTTCAATAACTTTCTGCTCTATAGAAGACAGAAATGGCAAGTAGCGAATTGCAGTAGCAATCGCGAGAATAACAACACCTGCTGAAAAGGCAGGATTATTAATATTGCCCCTTTTATTCATTCCTTCATTAATTTCTCCATTCATACATTCATTCAATACCAACAATTCATTGTTTAAGCTTCGGCTGCGATAGATCTTAAGTCCATCCTACAGCGATGCTTGCTTAATTTTACGGGATGGCTTAATGGTTACTGCTTCTGCTGCCGTTTTTGTATCTGTTGCTTTTGGCCACTGTGATGAGTTTCTTGTTACTCTTTTTGAAACTTACTCCATTGTTTATTGTTCAAAGTTAACAAAAGTAAAAATAAAATGTTGCGGGAAGTTTTTCCGCTTCTTGTCTTTTATCTAGAGTGATGATGCCTGTCGACGGGTTTTTGTGGTTGTTGCGCATAAATATAAACTTAAATAAATAAAAACTTAAATAAATATAAACATAAAAATAAAATATAAACCTAAGTATTGAAGCTATCAGATTTAATCCATGGTTGGCTACAGTATCGTCAACTCTTGCAACATTAGTTGCAATGGAGGAGATGATTACGGCTATTAAAACTCGATGCTTGACCGAGTTTTTGTGGGATGTTAAAATTTCTTTTATATCGGGCTTTTATTCAAAAGGATGAGAAATGATTAGCAAGCAAATTATATACTTCGTATAATTAATACTGTGTCGATTGCCGTCATTGTTTCATCAAAATTTATCTTTATATTCAATATTAATACTGTAAATTAAGCTTCTTTGCGAAAAACAGTAATCATATAAATTCCAGATAAAAAGTTTCTAAAAAGAAAAGGCGAAAATATATATTTCAAATTCCATTACGGTCCGAAATTCAGAAATAAAACTGACAAAATTTAGATATCGTCTAACGAAGTGAAGGCAACAAGAATAATAATGTATGTGAGAGCAAATGAAAAAAAAAATAATTTGAAAAGAAATCAAAGCTACTGAAAAGGGAAGAAAATTTTATAGTCTGTTCAAAAGAAAAAATTATTGATATTTTACGCTTATTTCGTCGAGTTGAAATACTACTGTCCCTTGTGATAGCGTTCCCTAAACGGAATGCTCATTAAATCGTGTCTGTGAATTTTTAAAACTACTACTTCTACTACGTTTTTTAACTACGTTTTTGTATGTTATGAAAAACTTACAACAAAATTTCATAAAGTGTTTATAGTGTTTTGCATTGCCAGTACAGAGGTGTTTCTGTTGTTAAACAACACGTTAGATAGCATGTAAACTAACACTAGCTCTAGCACGTCATGAGTTTTTTCATTGAAAAAATAAGCCTAAAAATTAGTATGAAATAAATGTTGCTTTTTATTTTTTTTTTTATTTTTAATTTTTTTAAAATTTAAACAAATTGAATTTGCAGTAAATAAAGCTGAGATAAAATTAAGTTGAATTTTTCACGAATTCAGATCAAACGAATAAACTATTATCAAAAAGCTTTGAAGTAAAGTAAAATTCAACAAATATCTGCATCGATAACTGAACGAGCAAGAAAACAAATAATCAGTTTCTGATTCGCTTTGGGACAAACGTAGAGACGTATTTCCTTTTGTTGCGCCGTGATCCCGGCTCATGCACAAGTTGTACGACACGATGTAAATAACATCTGCATCATATCGTCGTTGCCAATGGTATGTGTGGAAGCATTAAAAAAGAGCATCCTCATTAAATCGAAGTCCTACTACTTACCCACACACGCGGTCTTTCACTTCTGCCAGAACTACAATTTGCATGAACTTTGAAATTATTCGAATACTATAGCACGCTGTATTAATTTCAGTTAGCATCATTTGCTGGCTAACAAAATGCTTACTTCGAAAATGCCTCTAAAGGCGTGGTGGTGGTTAATGTTAATGTTCTTGTTGTTTTTGTTGTTATCATTGTCATTGTCACTTTTGTGGCATTTTTCCGTTTTAATGTTTTTTCCAAAGCAATAACAGCAAAAACATCGTTGTTGCTCATTATCATCGTGAATTCTGAAATTTGTGTTATTTTCATAGTTATTTCAGTCGTTGTTGTTGCCGTTGTTGTTGTTGCTGTTGCTGTTGCTGTTGTATCGTCATTCCCGTGGGTGGTTTTATCAAGAGCGCAACGTCAGCGACCATGAATTATTTATATAAAACTTATTGAATCTTTTGCTCATTGATTGCATTTCACTCAGCCCACGATTCTGCAAGGGATATTTCGGTCAAGGCTTATTAAATATCAACGTAACCTCACCAATCGTTGTCTTTGCGTAAAATAAGCGAACATACGATATACTGTAAAATTACGTGCCTACCCCCTCTTCCTTTCTTTCAGATATGCTTTGATTGTTTGTGAATTTAGCGCTTATTGCATTCTTTTAGTTTTAGGTTAGTCTTTTTATTTTTTCCTTCTTGGGTTACATAGAATAATGGCTTATTTTTATACTTATTTACTTCTTATTTAGTAATTTATTTGTTTATTATACTGCGTGATGTGAAAATTTATGTCGACTCCATTAAATCGTGTAGTGATATTTGGATCGTTAAAAAATCGCATAGTAAGGAAGTCCTCACACATTAAATATTATTCTACACATATGTTTAATTACACTAGAAAAATCAATCTTTATCTTCTGATGAAATAAACTGGGTATGCGTTAAATGTGGTGTTTCCGTTTGCCTGAGTGTGAATGTATGGATGTTTGTGGGATTATGTATTTTGTCATCCATTATCCATGATCCATGATATCATTGTCAAACATTACAATAGCGGTCAGCCTTTAACTGTACACTAAAAAAAGTCATGATGGATCTGTTAAAATACGTGTTAAATGTATAATTACTACAAAAACAAATCGATACGACGGGTTCTCACAACCAACTGTAAAGGAACACGTTATTAGTTTTGTCGACCTATCACAATCATCAATAATAAATTACAGCTAATAATTTCTAATAATAAATTATAATTAATAAATTGCTAATAATTTCTAGTAATAAATTACAGCAGAAATGTAAGCATGCATTTCCAAGAAAATTGCAATAATAAATTTTATTATTTCCTCAGGTCATTCCACTCAGAATTTTTAGCGAACCCTATGTTTCCTGCAGTATCCGTAATTTTTATTTCGGTTTTATTGAACCACTTCCGATAGCTATCTGGTCGATAGTATGCGATGGTTTACAATTTCTCTCAATGCACTGAAAACTTGTAAACCTTGAAAGCCCTAGCCCTGCGAGCGTACAAAGTATTGTATAGGCTTCAGTGGTCGTATAGTGTCTTTGCCAAGTTTCGGAGATTTTATATCACAATTACTGGATATTACTCGCCTTAAACTTATTTATTAAATTTATGTCGGCTCCACTAAATCGTGTAGTGATATTTGGATCGTCAAAAAATCGCATAGCCTTGCTACCGCGTCAATGATTAGACCCTCCCTCCTATATCATGTTTGCACTTATTTATTTTTCCCTCCCTGTTAAATGAATCAATGTTTTCCTTTTCTTCGCAGATGGAAGCAATAATGTCAATAATTGTTTCTACCATCAACCCTGTTATATATGTGTCTCTTTTGTTGAGCTGGCAATACTTTCACTAAATTGGAATTGAATAATTGCGATATATATGGAGAGTTTTCGTTTGTTGCAATTTTTGTTGGTGTCGTATTATCCAATAGCGCTTGTAACAGAAACGCGACAAACGCAACGATAAAACTGTACCGAATGCAGACGCATACAAACATTTTCTAACGAAATAATTTCGCGTTTATTACGTGAAATTATTTTCGTGTTCTGTGAATTTGCGAAAACAAATCTAAAACTACTCGCGGAAGTCCCGGACAGCAAGTGAAAAGTGACTATTTTAAAAATACTACAGTGGTCATTGAGGTAAAAAAGCAATAAGGGCTAAAATAAATAGAAATTAATTACAAAATTATACACATTTAGGAATAAAATAAAGTAATGAATAAATAAACTAAATAATAAATAAATAATCTAGGGAATAAATATCCTTGGGTATTTTGCCTTAAGGGCACAACAAGCAGGCAAAAGTCGTTCGATTCCATAAATCATTCGATTTTTATTGTAGACATATATACCGCGATTTCCTAGCAATGAAATTGATAATAATAAAGTATGATGATATCGATGATAATAGTATGATAATAATTGATAATAATAAAGTCTGATTAATCTTTAAAATCAGGACTTCAACTGTAGTTCTGAATCTACGAACGCATTCAAGCGCAATTAATTACATGGAAATTTTTGTTAATTTCGGTTTGTTTTCGAAGAATCTTGTGTCCATTTCCTCAGTCGCCAAGATTAGCTCTGTTCGACGTCCCCAAAATCGTTTTCAGAATTTAATGGAATATATATTTAGTAGATGGATGACATTTGACGCGTGAATAAGTCTTTGCTTTGTAATCCTTGAAAATTAATAAACTTTTTATAACATTAAACTGAAATGCTTGAAATAATTTCTCTGAAGATTTCCCTTTCGAACATTTCTGAAACTTTTTATGCGGTCGCATAGAATTTCTTTAACGCTATGCGGTTGACGTGCGGAGGAATTGTCATGTATGCATATCTTTATTTCAAGAAGGCAACCTAATTAGAAAGGATCTCTAATTAGTCATGTTTAAATAATTTAAGTCCGCGAAAGTTTGCTTTCCATTTTCTAAAAAGAAAAGAAAAATCAAAAAAAGGAATTATGAATTTGCGATATTTCTGTTAAATTATCGCAGAGGAATTGCAACAAACACTGAAAAAAATAAGGAAAGGAAAATAAGAGAAAGAAGAGCGAAAAGAACATCTAAGATTTATGTAGATCTTACTCAATTTTTTGGCAATATGGCATGGTATCTCGCCATGATATCATTCATGCAGTTATTCATTCATTCACTCATTCATGTATTCACTTATAAAGACATTCATTAATTTTGAAAAGTGTTGCTTTGGAGCCACTCCTGCGTGATCAACAATTTGCAGCATATGTATCTGTATCCAATTGCATTAACTTGAAAAAAAACAAAGAATTATTTACACCTGTTAAGAGACAAAAATAAGAGAAAGCGTAGAAAGTGCTACAAAACTAAAAAAAAAACAATTATCGAAATTTACGACATGGCGAGAACTTTACAAATGTGCAACCCGAATGTCATTTCACAGAACTTACACAGCCATCATTTTTAGCGTCATAGCTCGTCGTTCCAACATGATCATTCTCTTCCGCCTTAAAACCAACTTCCTCTTCTCTCACAAAGTATTCCGCATTTATCACTTGCGGTAGCTTTTTCCATTTAGGTCAGACTTTCATTACTTTTCTTTTCCGTCTTCATCTTATTTTTCACCTTGTTCTTCTTCAATTTTTTAAATTTTCTGGAGAGCTCTTCCAGTTCTATGAGTTGCAGATACGATTTGTCGTAATTTGTCAAATTTTCGCTTTTACGTCTCGTGGTTACAAAAGTGCTTAGTGCTTCTTCTCCGTTTTTTTTTTCGTTTTTGTTCTTCTTCGTTTAGATTTGAAGGGTTAACAGGGAAAGCTCTTCGCATCCCATTTCCTTCATACGTTAATCAGCGTCAGCAATCAAGCAACCTTCTTTTATATCTTTTTGTTTCTATCTTCAGCTCTTTGTTTCCCTCTATTTCTTTTTTCACCACCACTTCTTTTTCACCACCACTCTTTCTCTTTCTTCTTTCACCGTTGTCTTGCTGAAAGTGGTTTCCTTAAACTCGACATTTCGAAGTTTAATAAATCTATTAGAACAAATTTTTACATTCCATTAGATACTTTAATAATAAAAAAGCGCTATAAGATTTTTAATTGTAATTTTTTCCCACGGAAATTGCCATGCTTGCTTAAGTTTTGTAGGGATCTTAGTTAAATGTTTTTTATAAAATGCCTCGAAATAAGAAATAATTTAATGCACATTTTTCCTTGAAAAAGCTTCTTTTTTTCTGATTTATTTTATTCCAGAAAGTTTTTGTATAAAAGAAGTATGATCTAGATCGCAACCTGTTCAGTTTATACATCCTACACACGTTACACACGCCTTTTTTGGTTAATTTAGATCTTGTTCTTCCGGTTGATCGAACCTCAGCATAGAGAGCAGGAAGATGATGATAAGGTCCCGCTTAATAAGAATACATTTTCTAGGGGTTCGGTTAAGAGAGCTTCGTCTGATGGAGGTTTATTATAATTCCTTCCCTTAATAAGCAGTTATATTCAAAAAAATTAAGGAAAAAATGGCATATCTCGATGATTCCCCATTCAAATATTAATAAGACGTTAAAAAATTCTAATTTATATTATTATAGATTTGCAGTCTACAATAAATTTAGGCCTTAACATCACTTCCTGCATATAAAACCATTTTATAGTATTCTAATACCAGCCTCCCACAGACTGTTAAGTTTTCATATTTGGTGGTCATTAATTATTAGCAAAGTCTTTTCGGCCTAAGAAAATTTTCAAATTTAAGAGTTTCACCATATTTCTTCCTTGCTTAAAAGATAACGAGGCGGTACACAGGTTGGTGGGAGATAAATATATCAAGCACCATTCTACAGTTTCGTTGACAAACCACTAAAGACTTTACCAAAAAGTTCAAAAGGTAATCGGAAAAGAGTAAGTTTCAGCTAAAGCTGCAATTTTAAAGCATTTAAATAATTCATAAAACCTAAACTCTCTTGTTCCTTCTGAAAATTTTAGATAAAACTTAATCATTCGGTAAACAAAAATCTATTAGAATTTTCCGGGGCGAAATCGGCATAAAATATAAAATTTAGATTTTGGCAGTATTGCCACTTTAGAGGAAGCGCAGAGAAATCACGGTCTAACTAAGTTTAACAAGAAGAAGAAGAAACTAAGTTTAGCAAGAAGAATTCTACCGGCATCTCATTCTCCCACTCTGCTGCCTCCAAACAGCATTTAAATCTAGAATTTATCTTGGAGCTACTTTTACGTTTTTTAATATGAATTTCGGGGGAGGCGGCCTGCCGCTACGATGCGGCTCATCCGAAATCCAACCCGGACTCTCGTGTAGATGCGTCTGACATGCAAACACGCCGTCTATAATGCAAGTTTTTGCAGTACGGAATATGAAAGCGTACAATACCCAGAGCCACAAATAGTTAAAGAAGGCAGTAAGTAGGAAGAGTTATAGAAGATACAATATCTGCGTCCATATACTCCTCGTCCAGTCCCTCTTATCCAAAAATTACTGTCCTTAAATTTCCAGATTGCTTGGCATCATCCGCTACCGAGACTTCAGCCCACTTCGTTATGCAAATTTGCCGTGGATGTCGTCGGTATGATCTACATAGCTGCTTAAGCCAATACTTTGGTATGCGATGCCACAAAAATTCACATATGTATTAACGTAATATATTTTCGATTAAGTTTGTTCATTGGTTTGAGGGTGTGAGTGAATGATCTATTGACGAATGATGAAAGGATGGTGCGTTACTTTAGGAACAAATGAAATCTTATTTCTGAAGAATGAAAGCAAAAAACTGAAGAATGAAAGCAACATATATATAAAGTACGTCAAGTAGAAATGGAGATGTGGCCACAGTAAGTAGATGTGCAAATATTATGCTAAATAAATTATGCTAAATAAAATGATTGTGTAATACAAAAATGTAATCTTCATCTTATGTCGACTTAGCAATCTCAAAGGTAATTCAAAGTTCGCATTAAATCGATAACCATGATCAGACTATTATCCTCAAAATAATTACCTAATCGAAATAGCATACTATTTTACTTCCATTCCATGTCTCGTCGATATTTTCTTTTCTTCTTGACTCTGATTATGTTCTCGATTCAATTCATTCAACTTATTAATTCATTCATTATTATTAAAGATGACCGTGCATACTTGAATTAAATGACTTTGTGTCGATTATATTCTTAGACGGATCAGTTTATCTTTTATTTTTCCCATAACTTAGTCGTGGCTGCTTTCTACAAACTCAAACGATTTACACAATGATTTTATGGTTTACACAATGATTATACTCGCTATAACTTTCATTCGACGTAAGAGCATTTAATTGCCTTCTCAATCAGAACCATTATTTTTAAGCAACACCACACGATTGGTCGCCGGAACCAATTCGAAAAGGTTACTTTCGATATCGCGATTAATATCTTTCGATTTCGCGATTTCCTAATTAATTTTCCCCTCCTGACATAAATTATTTATTAACAAATATTTTCCTAAAAATAAATCTGTGTAATCGTATTGAAAGGGAGGCCATAAAACCATTCAGATTTCAAGGAACTTGTCCATCAATAGTGGTCACTGGCAATAAATACCGACTGAATATGAATTCAGATTTGGCAATAATATATTTTCGTGACAAATTCATTGAATAATGATCAGATATTTCATTCCATGGTTACGCTTTTGTTAACGTAGATTGGTGCTTATCTGCCACGCGATCCGATAATTTTAATTTCTTCGCACTCACAAAAATATTTCTAGTTAATTTATCACTTTCCCTTTCTATCTTCATCCAAAATTGTAGAGGAAATTGTTGAAACCCAAACGAATGAGAACAAAGAATTAACCTCTGCTTTCGCTCTTTCAATGGTTTTTATCCATAACAAGATTAAATACCTTTACGGGCGTTAGTAAAAATCACGAGTAAGAAGAAACACTCACGAAGACTAAAGTATTTTGTCAATATGTGCGAGTTCCGCCTGAAGGAAAGGTTCCGCAATTAAAGGAAGACCTTATTACAGGACAACGAGTCGAGATAATAGTGCCACAAATATCGATAAGAACATTGTTACTAATATGCAGATACTTCGCATTCAAAATGTACAAAAACATTTAAAACAGTGTTGAAACAGTAACTTTGCAGTAACCAAATTAAAACCAGAATGATGTGTCTTCATTTAACAATTTTCTTTAAAAATAATTTCATTTCGATAGTTTCAGTAGTTTAGTCGTATTGCTTTATCAATCTTTAGAATACAAGAATTTGCTTAAGTTACCAGTTGTTCTGTTATCACTTGAGCATTTAATTTGGATCAAGTTATAAAGAACATTCTGTTTACTGCATTCTAAGCTTCTGTTGTATGTCTTTAATATAATTGTATTAATTGGAGCATGTAATTGCAATAATTCATTCATTTGTAATAAACACCATTTCCATTTGTGTATTACTAAAAAGCTTAGAAGCACTGCAACTAAATATAACCCACTAAATCAATGATTTAAAATTTTGCTAAAGACTAAAACGCTTACTGCTTATCCCAAATAATTTTACAGTAATTAGTTGAACTTGTTCTTAAAGTGATAAGTTTTCAAGGGCTCTTCCATCTAAATTGACGACAAGAACGCGATAAGCGTTCATTTGTTGGTTTCCTCATTCGTTAGCTTCTTTGTTCATTAACAATAGCAATTTAGAATGAACAGATGGAACCTACCATATACGGAGCCAAGATTTATTGCTGCGCAGGATGCTGTTGTTCATGAAAGTTCTACAAACAATCTCTTTCAACAACTATTCATTAGAGCATTGCCTTCCCTCCCCTCCCCCTTTCAAACCCTTTCACTTTCATTCTACGACTATCCTTTCATAATACTTTAAAATGCACGTATGCTATTTAGTAAACAACAACGTGGTAGTGACCGACATGCTACGACGGCGAAGTGTCGTTTATCGATAGACATCGTTCGAATCATTGCTTCGGTTCTAGGGAATCATTGTAACATATGTGTATATCCATGAATGTGTCTATGGAAGCATTTATGTGAATTAAAGCAGGCACAGTTCTGTAATGTGTCTCATGTCGGCAACTTCATTATACGCAAATATCGAGAGGGCACTAATACAACATCAGCAACAGCTGCACCACTAACAACTGCATTCACAACATAAGACGAATTTCATTTAATATCCGAGGAGTCAGCACATTTCTTCAAGCTTCATTCAACAAATTCACGTTCCTGAAGTATAGAAGGATGCACAGTAAAAATGCAGATTAGTAATTTCTCATCCGGAAATATCTACATAAGACACAGACAAGACTTTCCTCTTAAATCCGAACGTGGCATATGAGTATTTATGAGAAAATGACCACCTTGTATCACATACGAAATATATTTCTTCGTATGTTTCTTATAAATAAGTAATATATATTATAAACATATTTCTTCGTAAGTTCTCATTTAGAGGAAGGTGTTCGAATAATAGAAAATCTTGTTCAAAACAAAAGTACGATGTATATTAGGAGACAATGGTTATGAAACCATTATGAAAGTTATTTTGATTGTCCGAACAAGTATATAATTTTACGTCTATCAGCTTCGCAGCAATGACTGCCAACAATAATGGCAAATGTGTTTTTATAAAATATTCAAAAATTTCTTACATTTAGAACCATCGAAAAGAATTGAATCACATCTTGTCACCTTCCATCACTTTTATTCGGTAAAATCAAAAAAATTTAATTCACTTTTGGATTTTTACATTACATTACATTTCATCTCAGTTGCTTTTACATTTTTAAAATGCTTTTATTAGGTTGCTTTCAGTCCTGCTCAGACTATTCAAGCGAGAGGCTTGAAATTTTAAATCATGGCCAAAACTCGATAGCAATACATTATTTAGCATAAACTAGCCCTAAGGCAGAAATTTTAGGTGAAATATCGATGCAAACGTTCAGATTGACTTTAAACTAACTTCCCGATAAGTTCGAGACTTGAAATTTCAACCATAAATAAAAAATTTGTGACAATGTATTTCAGCATTAATTTTCGGAAATAATTTGTTTTTGTTATGGAAAATGGGATTTAATATTTAGATTACTAAATACATTTTAATAAATAACATATTAAATAAGTTTAACAAAATCTCTTAAAAACTTCAAAATTAAGCAGAAAACATTAAAGTTAATAATTAGTTTTCACGAAAATTCAACAAACTATTAAGATTTAATAACAAATAAAAGTTTTTTCCTAGACTCTTTAAAATAAAATCAAATGAGGTTGTTTTAGCTTCTCCGCCTTTTAAAAAACTATCAAGACCATTTATTTTTATTGAAATCATTATAAGCTTTACCTTATTGTTCTAGCTCATTCATCCATCATAAACAACAATATTTGCCCTGCGATATGATTTCATGTAATTGACCCTAAATACAGGCAGCAACAACTTATGTTTGAAAGTTCATACCCTTTTATTTGCTCCGATATAACTACGTATTTTACGACGGTATTGATTTCATTTCCTCAGTGTATTCTTCCTTATCTTTTATTACTTTCCATTGGACAATTTTGTTATGTTCGCAAACATGGATCCATAATTGACCCCATATTAAGTAAGCTTGAGGTTAGTCACGTGAATGTAAGTGGGAGTCTTTTGCTATTCATGCAAGCAGTCTCCTCATAACGATAACCTCTTCCAATATTACACAAGGATTATTCTATATTAGCATTTTTTCATCCCTAATCGCTCACAAAAACGTCATAGAGTTATCACAACACAGTTGGAAGAGCCAATCCAAACCACACCAGCAGGTACGCGTCGGATGAAGTCAACAGCTAAAAGTTTATCATCTACGAGCAAGTGGATCAAATTTACGTACGAATATCAGAAATAATAGAGTTTTGTAGCTGTGTAGAAAATGTTAATGCATTATTTTATCTGGATTTATCCCACAAGAATACGAAGTATTATCATTATATAATGTTTCCTGAAAGCAATTCTCAGTGGTTTACTGGTTTTCACAGGCGAAACGAAGGCCAAAACAAAACAAAAAAAACTTCATTGCACATCATTATTATCGATGACAAAGCTTTTGTATTATAATTTATTCTTATGTCAGTAAAATAGGAACATATCTTATATAACTGACGTAGTAATAAAATATAACACAAAAGGGTTGTCATCGCTAATAAAGATATGCCATGAAAATTGACACATTTAGCTTTGATGCGATGCGATGTCACGATCACGATATGATAACCCGGTAAATTATTATAAACATTTTCTACTAAACTTTTCTCAATATAATTAATGAAATTAATAAAGAATAAATTACTTGTCCCAATGATACAAACGAGTAAAATAAGTAATTATAGTATTAGTATAGAACGAAATTTTATTCATTTTCTTCTTCAGACTTGTTCCCAAATTAAAAATGGCTTGAAATAATAGACTAGTCGTGACTCTTCTCTCCATTATCATCCACATCCAGTCTTGCCGATAAACCCAACGAATTTCAGTAACAAGAAATGTCGAAGGTGTAAATGTTAATACACATTATTATTATTTTCCAATAACACTGTCCATAATCATAATACATTTGCCACATCTAGACACTTTGCAAGAAATAACTTTCCTCTTTCTCTGAATATTTAGGGCCTTAGGGCCTTAGTACGAAGAGCGAGCCAAAAGCTAATACCATCGTTTCCATTTTGCGTTGTCCGTAACTTTTCTCTGGTTTGATAACTTCTGGGTAAACAGCAAAAAAATTTATTTGACACAAAATAAACGAACGTTAGTGCCTATTAGTGCACTCCGAAGACGGGAATATAATTTAATATTGAAAACGATATTTAGTAAAAAAAAACGAAAGCTATGACCTTTGTCTCGGAGAACTTGATCCATGGAAGTTGACGATTGTTCTGGATACTACAAGAATTTGGAGCATTTCTTCAAAGTCTATGTCGCAATCTTTCCATTCCGAAATCTGGTCATTGTTTTGTTTTCCGCCCTGAGACCCCTTAATTGCTGTCTTGAGCACTTCACACAACAACAATACTCACTCGTATCATGTCTGGATCACGTTAATTTTATTTCGAGCCGCCAACATTATATTCTTTGCTCACGATTTCCATACAGTGGTTGTCAACGGTATATAAGTTCTCTCGTATTTTTCGTAATTTTTGTAAACATTTTGCGAAAGGAAAATAGCGTAAGAGTTGCTGCCCATGGAGATTTCTTTCGCCGCTGTTGGAAGTAAGGTCGTTCTAAAAACTTTTCACATACTCGTTTCTTTCGGCTGCCATTGCGATATTGTATTAAGTGTGTTTTCGTGGGAAAGGCATCCTGGCAAAGTTGAGTCGCAATAAACGTATCAGAGATCACTTTACGACATCCTTTTTCTATGCTTCTCAAAAATTACGCATAGCTAACGCATATTTCTGTGACGACGATTCCACCTTTTTCTGTTAACTCTGGCATTAAGAATTATCGTAAATGTAGAGGAAGCAATAAAACAGTAAAGAGGACGATAGCCTTTTGAACCTTCTGAAATCACTTGATATTTTTCCGATATTGGGTAAACGTACGTGACTCCATTTCCGTGAACATTGTCGCGTAAACCGTTCCAGATGTCGTGGATAAAATATAAATCGCAAACTAAAGATAACAATTATATTATTACTGAAGTTTTTTTACCTCGAGAAGGAGAATGTATTGAAAACAAAGCGTAAATAATTTGATGTCATAAATATAAAACATAAATAAAGTCCTGTAACGTACCTTACATTACCATGAACTTTGTTAAAACTTTAGCATTATTATCCGAAATTTATCTTTAAAATTTTAATAAATTTTCGATAAAAGTAATCGTTTATGGTGTCGATGGCAATTTACAATACATATAATACATACATTCCAGTACACATGTCAGGACAAAAGGCATTTTTAATCCAATTTAATCAAGGTTACAAAAAATAATAGCCATCGCAAATATCTACAAAAATCAAATTTTTAAAAGACAAAGCCTAATGAAATCAATTGTTAAAAATATTTCCATTGCCCAAATTAAAAAGTATCCATATATTGATACTTTGTGGAACTACGGACCACTGAGCAGGAAATAAACCGTTCGGAATTTTGTTATTCGATTTTTTTGAGATTTTATGCCTTGGGAGTTATAGATATTCGTCTAAAATATTCCCAGCCTCCTCAGTCTGCTTGCCGTTGAAGGAGGACCAATTCGTTGCAATAAGCACATCTGTGCATACAGTTAATTTTTTTAGCGTTCGAAGTGTATTCGAACCTAAAATTGAACACTCGATCTCGAAAAGAACGTGCCGCCTAGTATCGGTGATTACAAATACAGGATAACAATTAGAGGTAAAAATTAGCGGTGTTTTTTATATATATATTCTCTGTCTCCCTTAGTAATTTTTGATTCCAAAGGGCTAAAGTCGGTCCAAGGACGCGGTTTCTTTTTAAGGTCAATATTTGGTCAGCTTTATTTCTCAGCATATAGACTTGATTTAAATGTGTAACAAATATATTAAAATAAACGCTGTCTATCTTACGAGTATGGGGTTGTCAACCATATATCTCAATCGCAAATCAGAAAAAGCAAGAACAACAAAATAACTGTAAGAGTTATCTTAGTTTCATTTTAGTTAGTTGAATAGAATCGAAAAGCGGGAAACTTTATTTTAAAAACGTATTTCGAATAGAAGCAATTTTGTGAATTTATGAAGTGTGACTTCTCTCTGCTGCTGGTGATTTTTTAACAAAAATATACGTTTTTCTCAAAAATAGTTGATTTCAATTCGGAATTCAAGAATTGATTCAAGAACGATTGAAGGATCTCGATTACACGCACTCGACAAAGAGAAATAATATAAAAACCGAAGTTAGTCAAGGGGTTTATAAGTGCATAGTAAATCTTTGTGCATAGTAATCTTTATTCAACAGAACCACATGTATGACTTACAAACACGATTACAAGTCGTATATAATTGATAATTAAATCTTAAAGCCCATGAAATTTTTCCCTTGGAAATAGAGTAAAAATGAAAACAACCTTTTATATTTGGTATGCCATCGCATATAATAATAATTATTTATAAAATTAATAAATATGTCCTTTCTATAGAAACGGTAGTCACACTAAAATCAGTTAATAGCTTCACACATTTTCTTTTGCAAAAAGAGTGAAAAAGTGATATGACTGTAACGATATTATAATTACATTCGACATAAGCGTCTCTGATGCTTGAGTAGATTTAGTAACAACCATAACTACTATTTTATTTTTAATTATTTTTCATTGCTGCTAACAAATAACTTCTATGAATTAGAAACATAAAATATAAAATCGATCAGGATTAAACATTCTTGGTGAAACAAAAGCTGCTCAGACTTTTCATTGAGACACTTGCAAAAAAACTATCAATAAAATAAATTTAATCTATAATACAGTTTCTAACGTTTATTTTTGTACTTGTTCTTAATTTTTGTCTTGCAGTAACCTTCCATCAATTTGGTAAACATTTTGATTAAAAGCAAAGAAACACCTGAAGAAAGATATACACAAACATCTTGAGTAAATTTCGTTTATTTGCTTTTACATGTCACGTATTACTTGCGAGTGATGGGATTAAAGAGTTAAAATGGTAGAGTAAGGAATAATAAAATGCAAGAAATAATATAACGTGGTAAAGAAAATGGAATAACAGAGGAATGAGTATTAAATGTAGCTTTAGTTTATCTTTTAAAATTTATCCGAGTGATTGAAAGAAATGTTTTTGTTTGTGTGATAACTGTTGTTTTTTTTCAAAAGATCTAAAATATTTACCTCCTAGCTTCTTCCTTCATCTCCAATTATTGGCAAAGGTCTGAAGGAAATTGTCTAAAACATGCCATAGTAGTGGAGAGTGAGGATTGGGCAAAGATGAGAAATATTCCTCTCACTTTAACGACATGCCAACCTTTCCGAAATTCCTGTTTGGGATGTGGGGCCATTTTTCATCGCTTCAAAGGTTAGGGATTCATAGCAGTCTCTCTGGTATCCAGTTTTTCTGTCGATACTCTCGAATTAAAAAGCGGCCAAGAGACAATATTGTCAAATGCCCTGGACCAATAGGCAGTGGTGTTGCAGGACGTGGTCGCCTCCCATAATATTCGAGGACAATTAATATAGATTTTTAAACAAGGACGATAGGTTGTTTCTCTTTAATCCTTCTCTTTTTCCTTTGTGTTATTCTAATGATTTTTTATTCTTTTATTCTTTTCCTTTAAAAACATTTTCTTTTAAAACTTCTTTCTCGTCTTCTCTTTCTTGGTGCAAAAATAAAAGTCTGTTCTTATTTCAATTCATGAAAACGATAGTCCAGGACACTCAAGTACGCAATAAATCTTTGCTTAACAAAACAACTTTTGACATAACGTACTAAATTGGTCGAAAGGCGCATAGCCACGATAAAGCCTTGAGGCTTGTTTTATGTCAGATAAAATAATCAGTTGAGTGATCTTAGTAAAGGTTTAAGTATCGCTTTTAATAAAGTGAGACGCATGCTAATACCAGGAACATATCTTGACAGTTATTAATGTATAAAACTATTGAAACATGTGGACAAAGGAAATATAATGGAAATGGAAATATAACGGAAATAGAGTAATACTCGAAGGGATGGGTATATCCACGTAATTCTTAAATTCTTAAAAAGATTTTTAAAAACGTAAAGGAGGCATTAATGCGTCACAAACGGAGGAATTACGTGGTTATGCAGGTATATGACAGGTATAGGAAAAGTGCATACATTCCTGCTCAGAATAAGATTCTGAGATAATTTAGCCATATCCGTCCGCCTGCCGTCCGTCTTCCTGTTTGTTGAAATCACAATCACGGCAGTCGAACAGCACACGAATATTCATTGTCATTGTGGGCTATTTGGGATTAAAAATTGTAAAAATCGGACTAGCGAAACGCCTGCTTTTTACAAAAGGCTCCTTTAAAAGCCGATTTCTTATTTTCTGCTTGAACATTTTTCTTGAGAAAATTGCAATATTTATTTATCATTTATCAACCAAGTAGTATGAAGTACAAATGAATGTGTAGATATCTTTCATTGGACATATTGGGGATATGGGTGGGCACTCTCGTATAGACAACATATTTATTTCAACCAATAATAATAATAGTTAATTAGTAGTAGTTATACTAATAATAAAGTCAGCAGTAATGGTTTCTGAAATAATATCATAATAATTTGTGAGAATATTATTAGTTTCTATACCGCAGAAGAGCCGAATGAGAATAGAAGGGAAAAAGTAAAGTAATGAGGAAGAGAAGAGGATAGAAAGGAGGAAGGAAGACGGAAGACGGCAAAATGACAGGGGTGGAGAAGAAACAGGAGTGGGATATTGCAATCATATTACGGAAAATACAATTATGTAAGGTTTCTGTTTCCTTTTTCCGTTTCTGTAACATAATAATTATGTTAAGCTTATATAATTTTCAACTCGTACTTAAGAAGAAAAACCGCGCATTGTAACCAAAAAACTTCATAAGAATGCAAATAATTAATCACATTTGTCACACGCAGTATTTTATTGTGTTTTATTGCTTAAGTTAATTTACTTACGTGGATATCGAATAAAACTTCAAGAGTGTAGTTAATTCTTTTCTTGGTGTTATATAGAAGGGTCTCTGTAGAGGGGGGCGGGGAAGACACATTGGAAACGGATTACCGGACCTTTTAATTCATCGATCATTTGTGAGACAGAGAAAGGGGGTGGCCGTTTCCACTACCATCCTCCATATATGATTAAGAAAAGCAATGAAGACATGATATGAAAATATTAAAAAAATAAAATATTTTCATAACGATACTCCCGCAGCGTAAAGTGTGGCCATCCCTATAAAGCAACCTTACTCAATAACTGTGCACACGGGATATTTGTATGCCACGAAATTCCAAAAGTGTGATCCAAGTTTTTGATATATAATAATGCTAATATTTTTAAATAATATTATTTGATCAAAAGTTGATTTTAGTTATTATTTTTTTCGCACAATTAAAATTTTTGCCATAAACTATTTTTTTTAATCCCATCTTTCTCTTTGCGCGTCGCCATATTTTGAAATCGTCAAAAATGTGCCATAACAAAAAAAAAGGTTCAGAATCACTGCATTAAAGGAAACGCTTGATTCTTACACCAAACAGTTGGCACTTACACCACTCTAGATAACCTCGGTCAAGCAGCAATGAATGCATTTAGTACAAGATCGGTGTTATGCATTTGCCCGATGGAAGGTCATCGCTAATGGAACGCTACAATAAATCAACTTTCGACCGATCCTCTTACGCTAACACCTAAAGACACCTAAAAACACCGTCATCACAAATAAATAAATTCGTAATCCAAACTATTAAACCGTTCTCTCTGGTGCAAACTGGTTCGAATGAGTTCATATTTTTTTGTTAGCTTTATTCCGGCAGACCACCCTCTATATTCTGTCGCTTCTCCATGACGGTCACACTCATAGTAAAAGTTAATTGGTTACATTTACAGTTACATTTGATTTATATGATAAATAATTCGCACCCAGGAATACACAAACGTCCCTCGGAATAATTTATTTTCGTTTTTATCGACGCTGAAACAAATAATGCCTGAGGTAAAATAAACAGCACATTAATTGCTTTCAATCAGCTTTAGCTTCGGTGAGGGAGAAGCAGAAAATCAATCAAATCACTTCCTAAATGCATGAAGGGATGATACTTTATTAACCATTATTTATATTAGTGAGTAGTATCCTTGGTTCGGTTTCAAATTGGGCTTTTCTGCTTTGTAAGAATGTGGAAAATATAATTCTAGCGCCAACCTTGAAGTACAGGAAGATAATAACATAAAAAATGTGGGGTTCCTTGAATCGTCTGTGTTCCACAAAAAAATTGTACTTGTATTTAATCACATTAATTTATTTCAACAAGGTTCTTACTGTTTTATCATTGCGTACGAGTAATAAGACAGATTTCACTTTGTAGAAACCTTAAAGAATATCCGTGAAGACTCCCTTTCTTTACTTTTCCCCTCGAAATATGTTGCCCTCCTCAATAAATGTAATAAATTTGTTTTTTTATATTAATGTGACTCCCGTAAAGTGAAGCAAATGTTTAATGGTATATAAATTTGGCATCTTCACGAGCAAGAACATTTAGTTTTATTTATTGGCTGGCTTTGTGGTTTGTGTTTTCTGAAGATATGTTTGATTAAGTTATGTGATTAAGACGACCTTGTATTGATTGGTCGAAGGTCGAGCAAATACGAATATAATAATTTTATTATCACTTAAGTAAGCATTTATCGTCTCTGTATACACAAAAGTGGTTACTAACTTCACACTCAAGGTTCATGCCTAGGATGAATTTTCCAGTTATATCTTTAAAAACGCCATAACTCATTAACTGGCAAATATTTTCGTAAAGATTAAAAACTGAATTAGAGATTTGTTCGCTTCAAAACTTCGCTTTCAAACTTACTCCTCCCTACCACCGAAAACCAAAACAAGCACACTTTGGTATTTTTTGTAGAAGTTACTTTAGTGAAAAGGCTATTGAAAATACAAAAATGGACGTTCTTAAAACAGCGCACCGTGTATTAAGACAAGAACACGGCACACTCATTCTGTAGAGCTCGACATCCGGTCCGGCTACTTGGCGCAGTTTTGTAACAACTTTAAATTAAGTTCTCCTTTTATCGAAAATTTTTAAAAATGTTTGTGGCCGTGTAAAAATAGAGTGGGTACGTGAAAAACTGGGTTCTCTTCTAGACTACATTAAATGGACCCATTACAATTCGACTGCAAAATGGCTGATAAGAAAACAGGATGACTTTTTCAATTTGAATGCGATGTAACCGAGAAAATTTAACAATGACAAACTAAATGAATCAAAATATATTGACAAATTATCATTTACAAGCATTGGCAAGGCGTCATTGACTGAGGTTGCATTTATTGATGGAAATCTCAATCGAAGCCTAAATAAGAGAATTTGCCAATTCCAAACATTTCCCTTTCCTTTTAATGATTTATTCATAAACTTTCCCTGAAACCTCAAATTTGATTTAGTCATAAAATATTAAAAAATATTGATTACCTTCGATCATAATCATATGATAGAAAATGTGAAAAGTTATGAAAGGATGAAAGGAGGGGTTATACTGTTTGAATGGACTGAAACAAGCCAATCGATGTGAGTTGAAAATTTTATAGAAATTTTATAGAAATTATTTTTTCGGAAATATTGAAAACACATTATATTCGCACATAAACGAAAATAAGCAAGAGTGAAAAAGAAAACTGGCAAACTATTTTCCAGGATGTTATTCAATATTAGAGCTGATTTATCGGAAGTAATGGAAAGGGTATTTCAGTGCTTCTTTTTTTTTCTTAATCAAAAACGCAATTTTCTCCCCAGTTTTTTGGAGTGAATAAAAGTTTCGTTATTGTTGAGTAAAGAATCGTTCAGATTAATAATCACCCGGTCCTAGCTCAAACAAAAAATGCATATGCGTTGAATACACCCAATAAATTCTGATGACACTCTTGAGAAAATCTGCTTAGAAACTTTTTAAATTTATTACAAAAACTTGTCCTTTATGATACAATATTAACTTTTCTCTTTCGTACACACACGATATTTTCCTGCATTTTTGAATGAAATATTTCTAATTTTTAAAGTGCTTTTAAAAAAATTTGTAAGCCGTAAAAATAAATAAATTCAATTCTTACAGTGTAGAATCGTAATAATAGATTCTGTAAGGGCGTGCGTGCGATATAAAGTGTTTTGTGTAGATTTCGAAGCCAATAATTTCGCATCATTGGATATTCCAAAGCTTCCATTGTGCACTCTTCTCGAACTTATGTAACAACGTAAGCGGCAGGAGGCAAAAGAGGAGCAACTTTTATAGAACTTATTTCTTCCTTATCTCTTAACATTAGTGATATAGATATTTCCGGTTTTATATTCCGAATATACAAATGATTTAATAACTTAAAACAACTCATAAAATTTCGAAATTTTGTTGCTTAAGGCACAATTGAGAAACTTAATCTAGATTCTTGTTCTAATGCTGTTTCCCATCACCACAATAATACTAGTATTACTATACTAATAATCCAAACAAAAGCAGAAATTGTTTTCTCATTTACGCAGTTGATTTTTTAAACCTTGATTATTGTTTTTAAAGAACTATAATAATGTCTGGCACCAGATTTTCTTCATTTTGTTAAATAATTACTAATATTACTATATATTTTATTGCATATATTCTATATTGTGACGATTTGTGACGATTTGGCAAGAAGTAATTTCATGAAATTTCGATCTTTACAGGCCCTACTCTGTATGAAATCCATTTGGAAATTATGTAATCCTCGAAAAACCAACAAAGTATTCAATTTTGTGTAGACTATTCATTCTAAAATTTGGTAAGGGGAACTTTTGATACAATTTAGTTATACAAGGGTTAGCCAAAGAAATACTTACTTCATCCCATAAGTAATAAAATTTCATTTCACGCACAAGAGAGCTCGGTCAAAAATACATGTACAAGAAAGCAATCCCGAAACTGAATACGAAATATGAACTTTTTTGCATCGAAATTAAATTTAAATTTTTGGCAACGAAAAACATTTCAAAGTGGGTAGTTATTTTTTATTTTTATCCAAAGAGCTGTGTGTATTTGTGTGAGCCAATAAGAGAGCTTGAACCAAGAACCAATAGTTGTTGCATATCCTCATCCATCATTTTTCAGCTGAAAGATATTATTGCAAATGCACAAACCTTTCCAGCGGGGACAGAAAAATTGAATGAAAATAAGACGAATTATACTAGCTAAAGAGAATGAATCAGTGATATGGTCGTCGGACAAAATATTATACTTTTGCTGCCTCCCTCATTTTTTTACCAAAACCGTTTAAATAAGTGCAAAATAATGCAAAAGATTCATAATTGATAGAATTATATTGAAACAGAATTAAAAAGAATTAAGATTTTCGAAAGGAGATGAATGAAACAGGAACAAAAGAGAAAAATAGGGGGTAACAAATGGCATGATATGAAATAAAGTGCTATTGTCACGATAAATGATTTATAATCGAAATTCACAAAATTTAACTGCGGTGATGACATAACTGAATAAATGAAATAATTGCCTGTATGACATGATAAATTTTAATAAAACAGTCACACCTGCACGCCTGCAAATAGATAAGAATTATATCATAAATAATTTTTATCATGCATCGATATAATATGCAATAAAAATATTTTCCGGCTTTATTGACAACGAAATGCAATAATTCTCGATTTATTATTGAATTAATAATTCGTCGCCCACTTGTCAATAAAAAACTGTCATTCAGTTATTAGGGCATTCAATTAATATTTTTAAAAAACGCGAAGGAAATCTGGTTAGTTTTTTTAAATGCTCTTTTTAAATAAATGACTTAATATGTTTATTGAAATAATTTAATATGTTTTTGTGCTATTTGTTGGGTTCATGTTCAAATTCAACTATATTTTATTTCATATTTTATACAATTTTATTCATCGAGAAAAACACAAAAACGTGATTGAATCGGAAGTCAGAATGAAAACTTTCGATATCTTTTTATTGTTAAACAATGTTTTGAAGAAGATTCTTTCTTTACAATTAACAAAAGTTGAAAAAAATTAAAGTTAAGTTCAAACCTAACAGTAATAAATTCAGTCGAATAATTTAATATGAAATTGTAGTCTAAAAAGAATTCCATAACGATATAAAATATCATGAAATCTTTCTTTTAAAATTATTCTTTATGTCAGCCCGTTGGTCTGTCGGTCTATCTGTGAATATTACGATTACAGTCGAGGGTTACTGACATGAAATTTGGCACGAATATTGACTGCCATCAGAGGCTATTTGGAATCGAAAATGGGACCTATCTGGCCAGTATTACGCCTACTTTTTGTACAAAATCTACTTCTAAAAGCAGTTTAACTTCTTAGTTTCTGTATAATTTTTCAAGCCGTAGTTTTATAGCCGGCATGTTGGTAAGATTATCACTCGGGCAAGATTATCACTCCTCAAAATGGTTGTAATACGCCTCCTTCATAATGTATGGACTTTCCCCGCAAATGTTTAAGATGAATTAGTACATCTAAAATAAACAAGAGCAGTGAAAAGTCAAATCATTGTTTACTGCTTACTAAGCATAGTTTCATATTAAAGGGAGGGTGCACCGACAACTTATTATTAGGATCAAACTATAAATTTATATTATGGGTGTAAGATGTATAAGCTCTGACTGGGCCGAAGTTAGGGGTCTTACGTGTACTGCTGCTCTAAAAATTCAAGGAATGAGCTATATTACGTTTTTTTAAGGTTAACTAAAAATATTTTTTTGTTTTATGAAGTCCATTGGGTAACGTTGGTCTACATCGTAACTAATCAACAATGTACATTTACATTTATATTTTTCTGGTCCTTTGCACTGATTGAAATGGGTCGATGAATTGGAAATTGCACTGAATCTCAAATTATTTATAAATCGTAAATTTAAGAAGTTATTGCATGAATAGCAATTATCACTTCCTGATCTAACAATGACACTCCTATGCGCTTTCATACTAGAGTTATAAGAAACATTGGCAAATCATATAAATTTACTTTCTAGGGTTTTATAATATTTTTTATATTCTACGGTTATAAAACATTTTATGGTTTTAAAAACGGTGTAAGGCGCAGATAACGCACAGAAGGCAATTTTATAGATAATTGTTTTAGATAATGATGTGTAAATATATAAGAATATACCACAGAGTTTCTGGACACATTTTTAATTTTAAATTGCTTTTTCTATGTTCTCAGTAAAAACTATGAGACCCTGACAAAATCCATTGACTTGACACTTGAATCAAAGTTTCCATTTGGTAACAACGCATGACGTCAATGCACGTCAGTATAAACAAAAACAAACCTAAATTTGTGAGTGCGATACACTGATACAGGAAATCGTTGTGTTAGTACTAGAAGGGATACGGAAGGATTTGATATGAAGAATTTAATGCATCAATATATTTTTAAATTTTTCAAAGCTTCATAAAATTTTGTGAAATTAACCCCCTTATTCTGGTTGAGTGACAAAACTCAACTCAATGAGACATGTCATTCCAATGACTTATGTCACAAATAGCTATTCGGGTTAAAATTTAAAAGCTCTTCCGATGACTTTTGTCATTTTTATTGTTATGATCTCAAAAGTAGATAACAAGAATATAATCAGGTTTTGAGAACCAAAAAACCACTTGCGATAATAGAATTCAGTGAAATAGTATTTGTATTCATTATTCTAATATTTTCTGCGTTCATTTTGAATTATATTGCATTCAATGGTTAGAGTACATAAAAGATGTTTATTTCAAAATTATTTCAAAAACCTGTTTTTTTCTTTTATACGTCAAAATTAATAGAAAATATTCTTATTCAAAGTTCGAATCATGCCTTCTCCTCTAACTTTTCCTGTTGCTTTCAACTTTTAAATACTACAATGAGTAATATCTTCCCAAGCATAACTATGTGAAGTAATTGAGAAGCAGCCGGAAAAAGCAAATGAGACAGAACGAATCGAATCTTGAATAATTGCTATCAATGGTGAATATAAAGAGCTTTCGTGGTGTCACCGCTTAACCAGAATATAGATCACAAATTTGGATGACAAAAATTATTAATGACTTGTGTCACAGCGCGCTAGAATAGGGGGGTAAATTAAAAAAATCTTTCGCCCTGAAAATGCCAATCCAAAAGCGTCTAAACATTCATCGAATAACAAATAACACAATGAAATTTTTTAATTCCAAAAGCAAATAGCGTAGGCTTTACTATATTATATCGTTTTTGTCATTTTGACACTTCACAACGAATTTTATTATCGACTACATTATATGCAGTTTTAATAGTAATACATATTAAAGTTCTATTATTTTCTGACCCCGAGATCTCACCCATCGTGCGTACTGCGATTGCAAGGAAAGTAAATTAAATTATTAAGACAATATTGACGTGGCAGAGAAGAAAAATATGTCAACTAAAACTGAAGCACTGCGTTTACAACACACAAAAACCAAACCTAAAAAAACTGCAACAAAATAAGTAAATACAAATTATTGTATTTTATTGCGTGCACTGTAAAAAACCCTGAGCAAACTGCAGTGAAATACGATAGACTTACATAAATCACAATCATGTAAATTTTTTTGTGTAAATAAAAATCACAATAAATAATACACATTTTTTCAGATTATATAACTTTTTCATGAACAAATATATAGCAAATTATTTTCAATAAAAAGGCGTAAAAGGAACAATGAACTTGTAAAAACGCATATTTTGTCATAATTCGTTGCAGCTAAAATCAAGAATATGGAATGTAGAAGCTTTTATTGCAAATTTCATTCCGAAATTCACTTTGCAATATTTTTAGCGTACACTATATATGAAGATAAATTGCAAGAAATGCAATAAAAATATTGCAACATTTTACTATGTTCAAGCATCTTTCGATTAAAACTGAAGCTGAAATCTATAAACTAATGTGAGAGATAGTGGAAGACACATATTGTGGAAAGGAAAATTAAGCAAAGGAACTAATTCTGATTGGAGTATACTTCTCTATATTTGCCACAACTCCTTTAATGTACTTCTTCTTATTATTTTCTGTTAATCCTATTTTGTGTTTTTGTTTACTTTGTGATTTTACATTTCCAATAGTTTTTGTCACCGTTTCGTATCTCTCCCTCTCTCTTACTCCCTTGTTCTTTCAGTCACAGCACTTTGTTTTCGTTTTAACGAGTATCCCGATTAGAGACTAAGAAAATCTGCGTAAGGGTTTTCCCACAAGTTGGTTCCTTTGTTTGAAAAACAATAGACTGTTTACATTGTATTCCATTTATTTTAGTTTTCCGGGGTACTCGGGGTGTGTGCTAAAGCGTCTGTGACTCCGTATGCATGAACATATCTCCCGAGCTCATATTTTTTGCTTGCAATCATAATAACCCTGTTGTTATGGTTTTTCCAATATACTTTAATTAAAAAGTGGAATTCGCGAAGATTGAAGGTTTTTCAAAAAGGAAAAAGTTACTTGTTTTTCTACGTAGAAAATATTAAACCTTAATAAATACCATCGGCAAAGCAAAAATGTGGAAAAAACTAAAAGCAATGGAAAATCGGAAAAAGTTCAGAACTGAAGAAAAATGAATCTGAATTGACCAAAAAAAAAAAACAAAGCAAAGAAGAAAAAAATTATTTTTTAAAATGCATGTCACTTATTTTCGTTAAAAGATACAGATTGAGAAGGAACGTAGTTCCTTTTGAGAAAAATAATATTGTTTTGCATACCGACTTACCTTTTAAATTCGACTTTATTAAATTTCATTCATTTTAACATTGAATAATATATGACTCATCACATCAATCTATATTTAATGACTTATTTATTGTATAAATTGTCCTTTCAATTTTTTTGTAAGAACTGATAAAACCACAACTTATTGCGTTAAGACCAATGCATTGAGATAGTTCCAAATTAATATTGAATCTCACACTCAAGCATACATCGAGATGCACAGAAAATTGTCAATATTGCAAGTATGGACGTCAAAGATAAATCTCTAAGTGAACCCACGATGAACATGATCGGGTTTGCTTTATTTTTCCTTAATCCTTAGCATTTTCATTACCATCTGTATATGATTACTACCAATATATGATTTTCACTGCAGCATTCGCCATTTTAAAAATGACGGTGTCTAGATACAGAAGCAGAACAGATAACAAAACAGACATAAACGATTCGAATTTTTCGAAAAAAAAACCATGTAAAAGGAAATCTGCTCTGTAATTTTTTAGATAAATGAAGACCGGAAAACTATTCGAACTTCAAATAGTTTTTGATGAAATTTGGGTCATGAAGAAGTCTCGGGATATACCACGCTGCATAAAAGTGAGGCATGCGAGGAAATGCGGCAGCGAATCTTTTTTACGATTTATGGGTGCGCAAAAATTATTTAAGGATGGCAGATGATCAATTCCGATATTTATTAAGGTTTGTTCCCTTGCTCTTGTGTTTAAATTGTAAGGAAATCACGATGCAATTTGGGATACCATTTCGAATTCAAGATTTTGAGGTAATCATTACACTAGTATTTCAAAATATTTCAACAAATTGGTCGGGCATGACATAAAAGATATGAATACGACATGTATTTTATTGATAGTTCATTCTCTTTTTATTAGATCATTATACTCGATATATTTCACATCCCAAGGGCAAGATGATTCTTTCGAAAGCTGAATTAAATTTTTCGTCGGCTCGTATCCGTTGCCGTTGAATTATACATAAATCTGGTAATCAATATGATAAATCCCAAAATGTGATACAGTCTCGTTGGGCGTATATTTATATATAAAATGTAATTAAATATATTGTATTAACAAACACAAAAATTTCTCGACTAACTAGCAAAACGCTTAGCAAACCCACGAAAAAGTAATGATTGCGAGAGTTTACTTGTTCCCAAAATTACAACATACTTTACAAAATAGCGTAACAGATTCTATTCCAATTTCTATTATTCTAAATTTTCGCAAAAAAAACTGTTAAATAATATTTAACGGCGTTTAATACTGTTAATAGTGTATAGTTGATGCACTAGTACTGTTAAATAATAACGAAACAAAATCGTAATACAAGAATACTGTTGGCAGCGAAGTCGGCGTCATGCTTGCTGATGATTTCAATATTTTCTGTGGACGAAGGCCACAATACACAAGATACTATTAGTGCTATTGATATACTATAATGGTGTTAGGAGCGAAGCGTCGTTCTATTTTCTGAGAGTTCAAAATACTGTTTGAGCAACTGAGAAAGTCTGATAGCGCCATATTACATTACATACTTTTGTTTGGCCAAATTGTCAAGTTGTTTTTGTCTTTCGTGAAAAATTGTCAAATCTCAGCCCGATCGAGAGAGGATAAATTCCGATGAACTGAAAGAACAGCAAACCAACAATTTTGTTTGGCGTTGATAAGGCCAAACTATAGAGGTAACAGTGCCCTATCGTAGCGGAAAAAAATACGCGTAGTTTGCAGTGAAAAAGCTCCGATTTTATTGAATACAGAAGCTTTATACTCGTATAAAAAAGATTTCGTATAAAAGGCAAACCAAACAACAAACCTGCATTTTTAAGATAAATGGTTTTAAGATAGCATTGATACATACTAAAGGATTTCCAATAAGAACAGGTCGCTGTTGACAGTATGTGGCGGTCAATATTTTTAAATTGCTGTTTATGGGACAAGGCCAACCCACACGAGGTTCACTAAGTGGCAGTGCATCCACAAAAAATTACTGTTTGGTGCGGATTTTGGACCGGCGGCGTCTTGGTCTTTAGATATTCCAAAATCACGTTGGGGAGTCTATCACCAAGGCAAACACTACAGATTGATGATAACCAATTTTTTTTGGCCCAAATTGAGCGATATGGACGTAGGGTAACGATATAAGGGTATGGTTATCTCTCGCGGAGGTGACGTCAATCGGCCACCAAGATTGCGATTTAACTCTGCTAGACTTTTCCTTGTGGGGCTTTCTGAAGTCGCAATTCCGTGCGAATAAGCCGAAATCGACCGATGCCCTCAAAGACGACAAAACCCAAGGATTCGCTCAAATTCAGTCCGATCTATGCGGCAGAGTCCTTGAAAATTTGACCTCTAGGATTCGTTCCACGGTGCGAATCCACGGCGGATATTTGAATGGTGTTATATTTCATACATAATGGCATAAATAGACCCGCCCTTGTTGGAAAATGCTCTAATACAGAAATGTACCCAATTTTGACATTTCGTTGTACACCGCTCTCGAAAACCTTTCGACTTTATGCGATTTTCTTTATAGCATTTATTAAATTTTGACATTGTTTTGTCAACCGCTGATGGTGCTCAATTTGTGCACAGCTACGATATGTCTGTGAAAGCGCAGCAGCACATCTTTATAATATTTTGCAGTTGTAAAAAAGTAGTCTTTTTTATATTATTTTTTTAGCCTTTTTAGGCTGCACTACGGTAGAACGCTTTCTTAAAACATACTTCTTTAATACAAAAGTATTGAAGAAGAAAATACTTTATATTTTACTATAAAAATATTTAGCTGCTCGCAAAGGAGAAACTTTCATTTTCATTTTCAGTAAATTTATATCTACTGAAATCAAATAAACAAAGTCTTAAAAAAATACTGACTGCTGGTGAAGATGTGTCTTCCTATTTTTAGCGAAACAATACAATAATAATTTTTATATATCGGCCCTTCCTTTCCCCAAAGTGACAGTGTTGCTCTTCGTTAGTGTTGCGCTGACTTAAACGCAGATCGTCTCAATGCTAGAAATTCACTTCGTTGTCATTTCCGTTCCAATTCTAAAATTTACTTTGCATGCTGGTTTTTTACGGACTTTTGCACAAACACATCCTTGCATGGTCTCTCTTTTCAACTCGGATCAACCGATGTTAAAAATTACGTTACTCCTGCGGCCTCCACGAACTGCCACCGAACACTCCGACTGCAAATACTGTAATTTCTCTCTTATTTTCATTGATTACTCTTAATAAATATCCCACCAACCCTACGATCCGAAAGAATAAATTTCGAGGGACAATTTCGAAGGCTGTGGGATTAATTCTGGGTACCAAAAACTCTGGTATTGCCGAAACTACTCGGCGTAGTTAGCTGCGTCGATTTAACTGTATGATGTTTGCGGGCAGGCATTGAATTTTTCCTTGTTCTGGACATATAAAAAATTAATTTTATACTTTTTATTATTTTAGCAAACATCTATTATGTAGAAAGATATATTGTAACAATAAACACACCTCTCAGAGATTTGCAGTGAAGTTTTAGGAAATTATAGAACATACCTAACTCTTGCCAATAGCTCTTAAATAATAAAAATATTTATGTGTCACAATCTAATTTTTCTCGGTTATTTCAAATACTTAAAAATTGCAACAAAGTGTTAAAGTTAGTAAAAGCAAAACAAAAACGGGGAGTGGCAAAGAGTGATTATTTTCTTTAATTATTTGTTTATATAATAAAATATATCAAAAAAATAGTCTCCTTTTCGTTGTTTAAACGGAATTCTAAAGTTATTTTCAGTTACATCAATAGCATTCAATAAAATTTAAGCAATTATGATTCAACAGCAAAAGCAATTCTTTAATTAAATGACTCGAATTCCAATACGGTATTCATTCAAGAGACTAAGAAACCAATGCACCAAAACCACAGATCATTTACAATCGAATATATACGTCGTAATAAGCCATCGAGTGCTAGACCTTAAAAGCAAATAATGAACTTGGGGGAAGAAGCATCAATAAATATGCGAATTGCTTTGGGATATAAGGCACTAAATTTATGCATTAAAGACGAGATCTTGGAACAGAGTGGGTAATATTCCAATTTTGTGAGCAATACTCAATTTCGATACATTTTTATTTCTTTAGCTTTCTTTACATACTATTTCACACTCATTTCGTATCGAAAAGGACCTGAATAGCCTACCGTTAAAGATATGACTTCGATGGAGCTATTTCTTAAAATTGTTATGAATGACTTCTGGTAGTCATAGAAATACAATAAGAGATAAATAAAATATCCAAAGTACCCATCAGTTCAATACCTTAAGTTTCCAAATAAAGGAATTATTTTATATATGTGCATTCATTTCATAAAAAGCGTACGATCATTATGATCTTATATACATTAAGTTCTACAATTCATGACAAAACAGAAAATCTCATATAGTCAAATTTTATAAAACGTACCTCTTGCGAATAACATCAAAATCATTTTGTTGATGTCAGTAATTTGTGCGCTATAACGTTTTGCCAGAACTTAAAAGACCCTTCATTTTCTTCTTAGGAATCTCTAAGAATAACTAAAAGTGAAAGATAAAATCGTTCCAACAGTAAAATAACAGCAATAACCATAAAAACAAAACAGTAATAAAAAATATCTACATAAAACAATATTTATACAAATTTTTGTACAGTTTTATAGCTTTATGCCTGAGCGAAACACATAGGATGATTTGTGAATTATCATCAGAGATTTCCCCTCTTCAACGCCTTTATTCCACATATTTGGAATTAAAACTTTCTTGTTTCTGTAAATTTTGTTTATTGTCGGAATATATTTTGTATTAATGTATTTTTACATTTTTGGGTTATCCTGGCGTTATTTTATGATGACAAAGTTTTCACCAATTTTTTGTCGCCTTTAATTTTAATACATTTACAAATTAGTTTCCTCGATTCGATACGTAAGGAATGAAACGTGAAAAGATGTGAAAAGATTTTAACGTTCCGAGAGAGTCAAATTAAATACAAATTTATACTTTTGGTTTGTTTGTGTAGTTGTAACCGTTGTAACCTATGGAACCCTTTGATGTAAAGCCTATAAAGTACGCGACAGATGAAAAGATCAATTTCCTGAACATAGAGTTTAGAAATCGAAATTTATTATCACAAATATTTACTCGTCTAAATATTTATACAATCATACTAAAATACTGCCAAACGGATATCGACAAATCATTCATTGTTACTTTGGGTGAGCTTTAAATTTCTTTATTTGTGTTTCTAACTCTTTAGCGAGAATTTGTCATACAGCTTCTTATGCATACCGCAATGATATTTGCAATTTTTAAGCCCGACATGCCGATGCGTTTGTGCTGAACTGATTTAGGTATTACGTTTTATCAAGCACTTCAAAAATTCGTTGTACCACGTGTTTGTCTCTTTCAACCAAAAGATATTCCTCTTTTGAGAGGAGATTTCTCTTCCTTTCTCCTTTAATTTCGACTCTCGTTTAAGTCGCAACAGTAGAGAACAGAGATAAATTTACCAGAGCTCATCTCTAATAAATTAAAAGAAAACATTTACAGCTACTTTATTTTCCTCTTAACAGTTTCTCGATTTAACAGCTTCGTTAGTATTATAAATGTTAATATATTTCCTAGCCAGGAATGTATACATTTCTGGCAAAGCAATTTGCGTTAAATTTTTAAAATTAAGGGAATTCCTTCATACTCATTAAATACACTTCCCATTGCGACTGATGCTAAAGGCAATCTGAGTCTAACAACAAGCAACCCAACAGCGTTTATTATTGTTTATGTTGCAAAATCTTTTCAATTGTTTTTATGCAAAGCTCACAAAATGTATATACACAAAATATTCATAGTGGTGGAAAATTGTAACCGTAATTTGAGTAGTGGAAATCGAGCTTCGGCTGAACGATGTTACAAATATTTCAATGTACTGAGGAAAATAATAGCGTAATACGTATCATCGGCTAGACTAATCGTCTGCGTTACACTGATTTACGTGCTTGAATTTTATTTAAATTTTATAAACTTGTAGTAACATAGTTTATAAAATTTAAATAAAATTCAAGCACGTAAATCAGTGTAAAGCAGACGATTAGTCTAGCCGATGATACGTATTACGCTATTATTTTATATACGCCTTTTGTGGACGTTGGGTTTATCAAATTATTCATCTCCCTAGTGTCCATATCAGCCCTATAAATATTGTCCTATTTATTCTAATTAAATGCCGAACAAATTTCATATTTCCAATTTATGTCACTAGAAATAATCGGGGTCATTATTGAATTTCGAACGAACTATCCGTTCTTTGAGCTTACCAAAGACACACGCTTGATTACTGAGATCTGATATTGCTTTCATTCGTATATTCTGGAGTTCAATGATGACCCCGAATACCTCAATTTTTAATAAAATAATTTTCGTTTTTGGTTAAGGGCAACCTATTAACCTTTACATTGCCTTGGGGGCTTCAAAGCAATTTCATTTCACTTTAGCCTGTCCTTAATTCTTTAACAACCATTCCACAGGCGTGATATTATGGCAATGGCATCATTAGATCCAGAAAAATCCCTTATGAATTCTTACTGTTGTCTATACAAAAACTTCATCCTGTCTAATAGACTGCCCCAACCTAGACTCCAATAAACTGCCCCAACTTAGACGCCATTTGAAACTGATCATCGCAACAATACCAAAAATTATAAATTCGATTTCTATGGCTGGCTACTTTGACTACGTTTCGAATGTGGATATCTGTCGAATTTAATGCTTTTATTGTTTTAGCGATAACGCAATCCACTTAAGAAAAACTAGGAAACTTGTAAAAAATTTATTGGCCTTTTCGATAAGATTTTATTGTGGGACTATCTCCAGTAATAAGTTTTAAAACCGGCCAACTGATACCGAATCGACTCAATGTGCTTCTTTTATAAGTTGGAAAATAAGTTTTACGAGATTATCCGTGGCCACAATAAACAATATTTTAAAATAATAAAACGTCTGTGCTCCGAATTATGAAACACGCAAAAATTGCATAAATGAGTTTTTTTCATACTATTAATTTACAAAATCAAAAATTAGCCTAAGCTTAGTCCGTCCTACATAAATAGTGGCTACAGTCAAATCCTTTGTGGAGTATTAAAAAAGCTCCTTAGTTTGAGAAAAGGCATAAGCCTTTAGATGAGCTCCTTAATTTGAGAAAAGAGTCCAAGTAAATTTGAATGAATGACGGGTCGCAATCACTTTAGCTTAGATTCTTGAATTATGAAGTTAATAATTGAAGTTTTAAAAAGAGAAAACAAAAAAGGAAGAAAGAATTGTTATAAAACGTACTCGATATAAAGACGTAATCGATAATTAATAAATACGTTAGAGGGGACGCTATTCCAGCTTTTTGAGAATATTTGCTTAGTTACGAAAGTGATGTTATGATAAAATTACTGTGATTTGTGTTAGACATTTTATAACGAAATTCAGACTTAGATTCTGAAGAAGCCGTGAATAAAAAAATAACGATCATTTATTTAAGAATCTGCTGTTCTGGCGTACAGCTAACTTTGGCCTCAACCCTTATAGCCATTCAAAATGTGACATCAATAATTAAAATTTATTCTTAGAGGAACATGTAACAATCAACTAGAAAGAGACCAAAAACATAAAAAACAAATAGCCAAAATATCTCCAGAGAATAATCCTTTGGAGACTTTTTGGGCGATTTGTCTTTTAAATATTTGCATTTTTTCTGGTTGATTGTAATGTCCTCGTTTAATAATAAGTTTTAAGATTAAGGCACTTTAAGATTAAACTCAACGACTCAACGGTTTCCCTTAGTTTACAATTATTGGCCCATGCACAAACGGAGAATAGTGATAAAATTTAAATTTTTTTAATAAACGCCAGTTAGAAAAAAAGTAGGAAACCTGAAACTTCCGTAGCGCAGCATAATGTAGTAACTATTATTGTTACCTGGTGAATTAAATAATTATTATGATTAAAGTCGTTGCTTCTAGACATCGGTCTCGGTGATCCGCTAATTCGTTCTGAATACGAAAATTCGTTGAGTTTTGGTATTCCCTTGAATCCAGATGTAGCACTTATTCAAAATCGGTTTGAATGAGAGCCAAACCCGATAAGACGTAAATTCATTCGCAATATATCATATAATTGATTTTGTCGGGTACCTAAAAGAGTATCAGCAATTTATTTAAATATCAAAAAAAATTTAAACAATTAAATTTTTATTAGGTTATATGTTTATCTTATACGGTTTATCCTTTTTCAAAGCCGCAGGACATAATGAATTGCCTGCCATTTGCCTTAGTAAACATTGAATCGCCCTTTCTTCTGAGTCTTCAATTTGGGTTGAGTATTTTATCGATATTATTAAATTATTGCATAAATTTATAGAAATGGTAAAAATGTTTAAATAGTGGATAATATTTCAAGCAGCATTTCTATTCTAAAATATGAATTATAATAAATTTTTATATATATATCGGCCTTTGGAATAGTTTGAGATTAAAAAATAGGTGTTCTCGCTCTCAAGGAACATCCCATTATTCATATACATTTAAATGCAAATTACGTTTTGACCTTTTTGACTTTTGGACAATAATGCATTCATTTCGAACTTTTATTATGCACAACAAAAGCAGCCTGTCAGAACTTTACCAAAATTATAACCAGCTGCTAAATTTCAGTTAAGATTTGGGAACACTCTTGGGAATTAAAATTCTTCAAGAAAATTTGCTTACCCTTTTGAACTCTTCCACTGAATCATAGGAGGGAATCGTCTAGAAGGCATAGAAGGCGGCATAAAATCTAAGATAAATTTTCTAAAATCAGAATAAAAGCAGGTATTAATTCAAATCTTTCAGTCAAAAGTAAGGGCATTAAAAAGTTGTGGTAAATTTCCTCCAATATCCTAACTACTTAATTTTGTTATTTCTCCAAAAATATTTATATTTATATATACTTATATTTATGATTTATTCTATTTTCAATTTGCATTCACAAATTTTGATATAAATGTCAAAGGATACCAGAATGGTGTTGTAAATCCTAAAATACTGAGTGGCTATTATTATCTTTTTTTATTTTAGTAATATTTCATTTTTTATATATTTTTAGATATTTCATTTCATTTATTTATTTACTTTTTGCATTTCACTGCAGTACATAGTATCTTACTGTATATTATGCAGAGTACGCGAAGCCACTAAAGCTTATCTGCAGACAATTTCTTTCAGGTAATTCTATTCTATTGTCAAAGCGTCAAACTTCACTCCCTGTTTTTGTAAAATAATTGAATTTAATACTTTTTAGCGTAATTTAGAAATTGAGTAAATAACCCAACCCAACCTTAGGTTTCTTACGTCGCAATAGAATTTAGCAATTAATAAAGTTTTGATAAAAAACTTCAATGATGATTTAGAAATAACCAACAATAGTTTTTAAAACATTGACCTGAAAATGGGTTTAGGTTAATATGGTTTTTGTTAGTTATGTCGAAACATTTAAAAAAAGCGGTTGGATTGTTTTGTACTTTCTCCTACGATTTCTAAAAAAATCGTGTTATTGCATTTCGTGTTATTGCAATATGGATAGAAGCCGTCCAAAAGCTTAAAAAAGCTTATTTTCCTATGAAAGTCCGGCCACCGTAATAACGTTGTATCGTAATAGGGAAATTTTAAATTCCGCGATCATTTTTAAACATGAATATAGATGCTCCACCAGTTTTCTGGTTTCTTCATGAAAATTTTTGATTTCAATTTATTTTGCTCCGATTTTAATAAAATTATATATGAAGTCCCAACCTTAGCAGAGTCCTCAAAAAAAATTTGCATTATTAAAGTTCAAATTTAAAGATTAGCGTCATAAATTATGACAAATTGTGTAATTGGGAAATTACAACCAATTACAAATTAATTGGTGAATAAATAATATATAAATAGATATACATCTGAAAAAATTAAGAATTAATAGCTTTAACAAAGTATATAACCATAATATAATATAGAAAATAATTAATTAACTAGTGAATTAATAATTAATAGTTAATTAATAATTTGACATATTAGTAGTTAAATAAATAATTTAGTAAGGTAATTAAAAAAGGAATGGATGAAGAAATAAATATAAAAAACTAAAAGCATTAAGAAATAAATAACAAATTAGTCGATTACTTTATTAGGTCACTAAATATATACACAAATAATTAAATAAATAAATAATTGTATAGTTTAGTGAATGCATAAATTAATAAATAATTACATATATTGTACTATATAAATTAATTAATTAATATATACGTAATTATACTAGTACTAATACATACGTAATAAAATTATTTCACTATTCTAATTCTAATTATTTTTATTTATGTATAAATTTTTATATATAAATAATTATTAGATTTATAATTTATATTTATAAATAAACCTGACTCCTAATTATAATTAAAGATATGTGCCCTACATCTGTTTAACCTCCTTTGTCTTCTTAACTATTTGCTTCTAAATTGCGTTAACGACGGACGCATTTCTGGCTTTAATTATTTGTTCGACTTGTCTTCAATCAATTTATTTTTATCGAGCTTTAGACGAAAATTTCTTCCTTTAGGTTCTTACCACAATGCTAAGCAACGAAGGCTCAGAAAAGCTCTTGTTAATTATTTCTTGAAGGACTGTTCACCGAAATACGAGAAACAGCAAAATGTAAGTATATTCAAATGATAATTGTTAAGCTTTAATTATTTTCTCTGTTATTCGATAGTAAGATTCTTTGAACGGTTAGATTACCAGGAGAAAAAATAGGAAATATTGGTAAGGAAAGGGAGATGGAGGAGGAGGAAGATTTAAAAACAAACTTCACGGATTTAATGAAGTTTACTAGAAGAAGCCGGAGGAAGGGGAGAATTTTTGTTAATTAAAACGGTTTACTGAATAATTTCTGTTCTATGATTACTTTTTGAGAGAATTAAGCAGATACGTTTGGAAAGGGAGATAGATGTTCGAGTACAAATTTCGACTTACAAAGATTTTCGGTCGGATGAAGTCTCGACTCTCTCTGCGGTTCCGTTAATTGCATTTACTTTATTACAGAAATTATTTTATTAAATGTGCAAAAAGACTAATTTCCCCCAAATTTTCTGCTCCCAAGGCAATGAAATATTTTAAGAATTTGCAGGGAATTACCGGAGAAGGTAATGAAAATAATATCATGTCATAGGATGTGCAAATGAAAGTCTGAAGCTAATTCTTCTAATCTGAAGCCGATTCGAGGATAATTACGCCAGATAACCAAATGTTTAGTCCTACAATCGGATAGAAAATTATTAAGGATAACTAGTACGAGTGTTAACGAGTGTTAACTTCGACCTTGCAGTATATTCTACGCACCAGTAAAACAGAAAAAATTTACCTCACAACGCTACAAGCTGGGTGCGACGAGAACGTGAGCATGCTAATGGTCCGATTACGCCAATAACTAGCACCAATTCGCCTATAGAGAAAAAGAATACATGTTAGAGATTTATTGTGGACACCTTAGTGATCTTACAAATTAGCTTTAAATTCAGTTTGAAAGCTGTGACATTGAGCTATAAACACATATTGGCTTTAAAATATAGGCGCGACATTAGTCTGACACTGTCAACTTTTACGAAACAGTTCGAAACAGCTGTTAAACCTTTCAGTGTAGAGAATAATTAATTTGTGTGATTAATTGTCATGCTTGAAATAAATCGGCAGATGTATTAAAGCGAAAAAGCCAGATTTTCTTTAAGAATCATGACGAATTTAATGAAATGAACTCGGTTAGTAATCGTCTCTCTTATTGTACTGCAAATTAACATAAGTTTTTATTATACAATACTTTCTATTATGCTGATTTATAAAAAGCAATAGAGACTACCTCGGAGAGTATTCGGTTTTATATCATCATATCTCAATAATCTATTTTGGTATCAAAAAAATTTTCGGTCAAACTGACGGTCACAATACGGATGCTATACGTCATTCAGATAAGTTTCTACAATCTATTCATTCAGTTCCGTTATTTATAAAGTACGTTAAACACCTCGTTTAATTAACTAGGTGTCTGTTTAGTTTTCTATTTTTATTCTCCTGCTACCTCCTACATCCATTAGCAGAAGAAATTTTATATCGCACATTTCTAAAGTTATCAAAACAGCTCCAGGAATCACGTTTTTTGAACTAAGAGTGAACGATTCGACTGTTTGTATAGTATGCTTTATGTAGTATCCACTTGAAGAATTACCTCGAGGACTAGTCAGACTGCCGACGCGATTCTGATTTTTTCTCGTGGAATTCAAAATAAAACGAGCTCACTGTACCATTCCTTAAAAATGTGAATGCTTCTTGTGAATTCATTTTCGTTGCTTTTCCTGTTTATAAAGAAAATATATATATTGTTAAACGTGTACTGATTATCTTAAAGATTATGACAAATTATATGTAATGCGGACCGTAATTTATTCTGTCCCATTTGACATTTCTTTACATGTATGAAAAATATAAATAGGACAATCAAAAGGAAGGGAGGAAACGATAAAACTAACAAACGTTTATTAAAAGATAGCGTTGAGGAGCATTAAGGTTGGAGACAAAATGTCTTTAACGCAAATTGCTTCAAGATAATGTGAAAACGAAACAAAGACGAACCTTTGAAAAGAAGTTTTTGGAATTCCATTTTGCTTAATGCAAAAACTAAAAAGTGAGAATATGAAAGTTTGTTTTCCTTTTTTGTTTTTAGTATATTCGCATAACTTTTCAGTTCACCGAATAATTTAAACTCACAATCAGACAAATTCGGCAAAGACAAAAATTTTAGTTTTGAACAAAATATTCCGGTTACCCATCGATCAGCGGTGGTGCAGGTTGTTGCTATCGAGTAGCGTCAAAAAAAATTAATCATAAAAAGAAAACGAATAGATAAATTGCCATAACAGTTAATTAAATATGTTTTTGTAAATATTCTAAATTGAATCACAAACGTATGTAACGAATTTCTATCATCCCTTCAATGTGCGAAAATATATGTTTCAAGCTGAAAATATTAAAAGATGGTGAAATTCCTTGCAAGCGCATACAATACAATTTCAAATATTTATAATAATTCTTCAAGTCCTTTAGAAATATAATTCAGTTCTATTTTCTTACGGATACTTGTATTTTTTAATACAATCCTGTAAATCAGTTAGAAATATAATATTTAAAAAATGCAGAATATTTGCATTTTAAGAACTCACCTAGAATATCCCTTAGAACACAGACACCCACTAGCGCGCGCAATGCCACGAAAAACTTACATCATACGCATCTGGTTTCGTTCCGCATTTGTTTTCGTCATCGCTTTCATTTTCTAGTGAGTTTACGGATTTGATTCAGGCTGTCGGTCTGTCCGTAGAAACAACGATTGTAGGAGAATTAGTTTCGGTATTGTCATAAGGCTCAGCGTACCCATTGCCTATTCCTTTCCTAAGCTGTTTGGTATTGAGAACGGGAAAATCTTAACCGAAACCATGCCTTTGTTTTAGACTGGTTCTAATTTACCTAAATTTCGCGACTTTTAGCTTTTCGAGTGAATATACTGATAAGTTTTTGTATTCTAGTTCACTGTTTAAACCAAATATATATGCTCTTAAAAGCTAGAGTGACCCACGCAATGGCAACAATGTTAGCAGTTACAGGAGAACGAATAAAGGCAACGCCACGAAACTTTGTATACGCATTTTTGTCCACTATTGACCTGAAATTGGTGACAAATCATACCATTACTACGAGCAATTCTTCATGCTTTTGCTTTGAATTTCCTGTGTATCCATCTCACAACTTCTAAAATGAATTTTATGTTCGAATTCTATTTATGCTTTTCAGTCATTGGTTATAAACTAAAATATGGTATGAAAGATATGAACTTTGCCCAGTCCGCGGTTACCTTTCTTGCTCATTTTATTTCAGATTTATTAGAAGTTTCCTGACTTCGTTAACATACTATACATTCCTTGTTTTACTAAAAAATAATGAAAGAGAAATTATCTGCGCAGTTTTATTCAAGCATGATTTCATTGCATTGAAAGGGTTGGAATCAAGTTCGGTCTTTCTTTTTTCAAAAGGACGGAACTTGAAAAGGATGAAGTCTGTTTTCATAATTTTTTTATTTACAACGCTACCGCCCAGTACGAACCAGTAGTCTACCACCTCTCTGTTGCTTTTGCTTTTATTGCATTGTATTCAATCCATTGAAGTGCTTTTTCAAAAAATTGTCATATTTCAGTGTCTTCTAAAACGATTTATTGATTGAAAATAAACGAATTGTTTATTGAAAGGTATTCAAGTGAACATTAAAGACATCGTAATGACATCGGAAATAACTTTCTTTCATAATGAGAATAAAATGGTGAAACACAATACAATTGGACAGACATAAACAATTATGGAAGTAATCTTCCTTCGCGTAGTTGAAAAATCGCATTAAAAATGCCGTTTAAGAAACAGACTGAAGGTGAAGGGGATCAATGAAATTACGTCCAAACAGATCCAAGGCTTTATCTTTTCTTATTAAGTCATTATACACGATCCTTTCAGTCAGCTCATTCTCCATTTTGGGGATATACTATACATTTAATTTCTGCAATACCGATTTTCTTTCACGTTTAATTAACGAAAACGTGGAAATGAAAAATTGTATGATTTCATGGACACATTTCAGTCAATTTCTTTGAAACATTCTGGGACTCTTTAAAATTAGATGAATAAGGTGCAAATTCATTGATTACTTTCATTTATTATTTAAGTTTTTTATTAATTCGTTAAGACTCTGTAATTTTTTTCTAACTTTAATATTGGGGTGATTGCAATAATTTCTTACTTCATCACTAGCATGACTTGGAAGTGTCAATGCCCAATTACAGTGATTGTTACTTCACGATTTATTCCTCATTATCTACTCTAAGAATGACTGGCCCGATGAAGGCAATTGGGCATCGAGGGTTGATTGAATTCCTTCACGAAAAGATGTTGGGAGATCGGCAAATTTCTGTACTTCCGTTTTTTACTTTCTAAAAATGGTCAAGCGCACAATAGACAGAGATAGGTGTCACTAATGACATGTGTCTCAATTGCCATAGACTGATTTGGATTTGGAAATTCGTTAATTGCTTTTAATCGAGTTGTGACAGTAGACTATAGGTCGATTCGTATGTGTAAGCAGGAGTGAACAACCGATAGGACCACGCGTACCTCCTTGTGGGATTAAAAGAAAATTCTACTGAGGGAGTGTTTAAAAAGAAGATAAAACCGTCAAATAAACAATCTGCGTGGCTGGTTATTCCGCATAGATTTCGAGAAGCAAGTAAAAGCACGTTTTTCTTATGATAATGCCTTCTGTTACACAACATCTATTTTGAAGGCCGCCTTACAAGAACTCGGTGTAGAGGAATATTTATAATCATTAGTAGAGGATAATTCTAATCATTTTTTTATTAAATTTCGATTTCACGGAAATATTGGAAATATTTTTTAATCCAAATTATTTTTCTAAAATTATATTATTATTATTATAACATTAAATTTTTATAATTTTGGATTAAAAATTTTGGAATAAAAATATATAGAATAAAATACCATAAACTCCAAATAAAAGCAATAGTTGGAAGATGCGATAAACAAAAGGAGAATACAAAATACAACATCCATTCTAGCACTTGTACTCATCAAGGCATAATATTCTGCAATACCGATGCATGAATGGCATCACTCTTTTTGTTATGATATCGTCAATAATTTGTTCTGTGTTAGTGTGCGATACTCTCAGCCTTCTCTCATTGACTAAATTACGCCGATCGTGAATTATAGAAGATATTTTGGGATGAGTTTATCCATAGAGTAAGAAATAACCCATAGAGTAATAAGAGTTATTTCTTACTCTATGGTTTATCACACTGTCAGAGAAAATGTCTGTTGTTGGAATTGGTGCCCATAGTTACTGTAAGAAATCGTTTAACTACAGTGCTTCTTACGACGTATGTGCTAGATACACAAACATTGATACCCTTATTCACAAAGTCACTTTTATGCGTCGTCGTCGTCTTTAGACGACGGGTGGTATTCACAAAGTCGACGCCGTCTCTCAATATGAGCAAAATGCATCAGCTGTTGACGTCGTCGTCAATAACGTAAGAAATCGGTATTCACAAAGACAATAATTGACGACGCGTCGTCTCAAATAAGACGACACCAAATTCGGTGTCGTCTCTCAAGAAAAATGCACTATTTTACTTTTGAAAAATGAATTATCGTTTTTAAAAAATATATTTATACTATTTTAATGTATTTATTTATTATGTTTGTAATTTGTAACATATTATATGTGATATTTTAATAAAATAAAATATAAATTTAATAAAATTGTCAGATTTTATTACTTTCCCCTTGAAATGTTGGAGTGGGCGGGTTTCATGAGGGTGTGGCGATTTTTGGAGGACTTGCTTCAAATTTTCCAATATCGCTGCAAAGCCTTCTTAAAGTTTTCGAATGTTGCAATGCTGAATTCGAAGTTCTTGCGGTACCGTTATTTTAAAAAAAAATTACAACAGTTATATGAACTTTTGTTTAAAAAACATCACATTTGCAATGGATACTCCGATGAAAAGGTAAGACGATAAGATATTCTCGCTTTTTTATTTAAAATAGTAATAACACCACAATTTTCTGAACTTGCGTATATAGGCCCGCATTTACAACGACGCAGCAGTTTGAAGCTCTCGTTAGGGAGATGGAAAATAATCCCGATTTCGCAAGGGGATTACCAGTCTTTGGTGAAAACCGAGGAAGGGTGGAAGAAACGTGGAGGAAAATAGGAGAAAAAGTAAATGTTCTCGGACCTCCTATTAGGAGTGCGATCGAGTGGAAGAAGGTTAGTTATGGTCATTCTGATGTTGCTATTCAATTTTTAGATATGGAGAGATTTGAAGGCGCGTGTAAAGAAGAAGCTTGGGGATATGGATAGGGAGTTCAAGAGCACGGGTGGTGGTCCCAATAAAAGGATTTCCCTCTCGCAGTTGGAGGAAACTGTGGCAGATGTGCTGCGGATGAGGAGGATGACATCTCCAGCAGGTGCCAGTTTCGGCTTCGGCAAGGAACCGGTGAGAAACAACCCTGAAGAGATGCCATCAACATCATCCGCCGCAAAGCGATGTGCTGGTGTCTCACGTG